>CATIWC010003611.1:0-83275 GCA_948472305.1 Vicia faba | reverse complement strand
ATATGATATAAAACAATTTCAATATTTTTCTTCTTCCCCATACAACAAATTTTAGGTTACTTCATCATTAAGAAACTAAGTTAAAAGACTATTATTTAATGACACATATTTCATATACATTGGTAATAATTAAAATTATATAATGAGGCTCGATAGTATATTTATTCCCCATATTCATATTTTTATATATTATATATGATATAAACAATTTCAATATTTTTCTTCTTCCCCATCGGCAAATTTTAGGTTACTTCTTCATTAAGAAACTAAGTAAACGACTATTATTTAATGACACATATTTTATATATATTGGTAATAATAAAAATTATATAAAGATGCTCGATAGTATACTTTATTCCCAATATCATTCCCCGTCACTAAATTTTAGGTTACTTAATCACTAAGAAACTAAGATAAAAGACTATTAATTAAGGACACATATTTCATATACATTGATAATAACTACAATTATATAAAGAGGCTCGATAGTATATCTATTTCCTATATTCATATTGTTATATGTTATATATGATATAAACAATTTCAATATTTTGCTTCTTCCCCATCACCAAATTTTAGGTTACTTCATCACTAAGAAACTAAGTTAAAAGACTATTAATTAATGACACATATTTCATATACATTGATAATAACCACAATTATATAAATAGACTCGATAGTATATATATTCCCCATATTCATATTGTTATATGTTATATATGATATAAACAATTTCAATATTTTGCTTTTTCCCTCACAAATTTTAGGTTAATTCATCACTAAGAAACTAAGTTAAAAGACTGTTAATTAATGACACATATTTCATATACATTCGTAATAATTAAAATTATATAACGAGGCTCGATAGTATATCTATTCCCAATATTCATATTATTATATGTTATATATGTTATATATGATATAAAACAATTTCAATATTTTTCTTCTTCCCCATCACCAAATTTAGGTTACTTCATCACTAAGAAACTAAGTTAAAAGCCTATTAATTAATGACACATATTTCATATACATTGATAATAACTACAATTATATAAATAGCTCGATAGTATATCTATTCCCCATATTCATATTGTTATATGTTATATATGATATAAACAAATGTCCATATTTTGCTTCTTCCCCCCGTCACCAAATTTTAGGGTTACTTCATCACTAAGAAACTAAGATAAAAGGACTATTAATTAATGACACATATTCATATACATTGATAATAATTACAATTATATAAAGAGGATCGATAATATATCTATTCCCCATATTCATATTGTTATATGTTATATATGATATACACAATTTTCAATATTTTTCTTCTTCCCCATCAGCAAATTTTAGGTTACTTCATCATTAAGAAACTAAGTTAAAAGACTATTATTTAATGACACATATTTCATATACATTGGTAATAATTAAAATTATATAATGAGGCTCGATAGTATATTTATTCCCCCATATTCATATTTTATATATATATATGATATAAACAATCTCAATATTTTTCTTCTTCCCCCATCGGCAAATTTTAGGTTACTTCTTCATTAAGAAACTAAGTTAAACGACTATTATTTAATGACACATATTTTATATACATTGGTAATAATAAAAATTATATAAAGAGCTCGATAGTATATTTACTCCCAATATTCATATTGTTATAATGTTATATATGATATAAACAATTTCAATATTTTTGCTTCTTTCCCGTCACCAATTTTAGTTACTTAATCACTAAGAAACTAAGATAAAAGATTATAATTAAGGACAAATATTTCATATACATTGATAATAACTACAATTATATAAAGAGGCTCGATAGTATATCTATTTCCCATATTCATATCGTTATAATGTTATATATGATATAAACAATTTCAATATTTTGCTTTTTCCCCGTCACCAAATTTTAGGTTAATTCATCACTAAGAAACTAAGTTAAAAGACTATTAATTAATGACACATATTTCATATACATTGGTAATAACTAAGTTATATAAATAGGCTCGATAGTATATCTATTCCCCATATTCATATTGTTATATGTTATATATGATATAAACAATTTCAATATTTTGCTTATTTCCCGTCACCAAATTTTAGGTTACTTCATCACTAAGAAACTAAGTTAAAGGACTATTAATTAAGGACACATATTTCATATACATGGATAATAAACTAAAGTTATATAAAAAGGCTTAGTAGTATATCTATTCCCCATATTCATATTGTTATACGTTATATATGATATAAAAAATTTCAATATTTTTCTTCTTCCCCGTCACAAATTTTAGTTACTTCATCACTAAGAAACTAAGTTAAAAGACTATTACTTAATGACACATATTTAATATACATTCATATTAATTAAAATTATTTAACGAGGCTCGATAGTATATCTATTCCCCATATTCATATTGTTATATGTTTTATATGATATAAATAATTTCAATATTTTTCTTCTTCCCCATCAGCAAATTTTAGGTTTCTTCATCACTAAGAAACTAAGATAAAAGACTATTTATTAATGACACATATTTGATATACATTGATAATAATTACAATTATATAAAGAGGCTCGATAGTATATCTATTCCCATATTCATATTGTTATATGTTATATATGATATAACAATTTCAATAATTTGCTTCTTCCCTGTCACCAAATTTTAGGTTACTTCTTCACTAAGAAACTAAGATAAAAGACTATTATATTTCATATACATTGATAATAACTACAATTATATAAGTAGGCTCGATAGTATGTCTATTCCCAATATTCATATTGTTATATGTTATATATGATATAAACAATTTCAATATTTTGCATCTTCCCCTGTCACCAAATTTTAGGTTACTTCATCACTAAGAAACTAAGTTAAAAGACTATCAATTAATGACACGTATTTCATATACATTGATAATAACTACAATTATATAAATAGGCTCGATAGTAAATCTATTCCCTATATTCATATTGTTATATGTTATATATGTTATATATGATATAAACAATTTCAATATTTTTCTTCTTCCCCGTCACCAAATTTTAGGTTACTTCATCACTAAGAAACTAAGTTAAAAGACTATTATTTAATGACACATTTTTCATATACATTGGTAATAACTAAAGTTATATAAAGAGGCTCGATAGTATATCTATTCCCATATTCATATTGTTATATGTTATATATGATATAAACAATTTCAATATTTTGCTTATTTCCCGTCACCAAAATTTTAGGTTACTTCATCTCTAAGAAACTAAGATAAAAGACTATTAATTAATGACATATTTCATATACATTGATAATAACTACAATTATATAAAGAGGCTCGATAGTATATCTATTCCACATATTCATATTGTTATATGTTATATATGATATAAACAATTTCATATTTTGCTTCTTCCCCGCCACCAAATTTTAGGTTACTTCGTCACTAAGAAACTAAGTTAAAAGATTATTAATTAAGGACACATATTTCATATACATGGATAATACTAAAGTTATATAAAAAGGCTCGATAGTATATCTATTCCCCATATTCATATTGTTATACGTTATATATGATATAAAAAATATCAATATTTTTCTTCTTCCCCTGTCACCAAATTTTAGGTTACTTCATCACTAAGAAACTAGTTAAAAGACTATTACTTAATGACACATATTTCATATACATTCATAATAATTAAAATTATATAACGAGGCTCGATAGTATATCTATTCCCCATATTCATATTGTTATATGTTATATATGATATAAACAATTTCAATATTTTTCTTCTTCCCCATCAGCAAATTTTAGGTTTCTTCATCACTAAGAAATTAAGATAAAAGACTATTAATTAATGACACATATTTCATATACATTGATAATAATTACAATTATATAAAGAGGCTCGATAGTATATCTATTCCCCATATTCATATTTTTATATGTTATATATGATATAAACAATTTCAATATTTTGCTTCTTCCCTGTCACCAAATTTTAGGTTACTTCTTCACTAAGAACTAAGATAAAATACTATTATATTTCATATACATTGATAATAACTACAATTATATAAGTATGTTCGATAATATGTCTATTTCCCAATATTCATATTGTTATATGTTATATATGATATAAACAATTTCAATATTTTTCTTTTTCCCCGTTACCAAATTTTAGGGCTACTTCATCACTAAGAAACTAAGTTATAAGACTATTAATTAATAACACATATTTCATATACATTGATAATAACTACAATTATATAAATAGACTCGATAGTAAAACTATCCCCCATATTCATATTGTTATATGTTATATATGATATAAACAAATGTCAATATTTTGCTTCTTCCCCGTCACCAAATTTTAGGTTAATTTATCACTAAGAAACTAAGTTAAAAGACTGTTAATTAATGACACATATTTCATATACATTCGTAATAATTAAAAATTATATAACGAGGGCTCGATAGTATATCTATTCCCCATATTCATATTATTATATGTTATATATGTTATATATGATATAAACAATTTCAATATTTTTCTTCTTCCCCATTAGCAAATTTTAGGTTACTTCATCCTTAAGAAACTAAGTTAAACGACTATTATTTAATGACACATATTTCATATACATTGGAAATAACTAAAGTTATATAAAGAGGCTCGATAGTATATTTATTCCCCATATTCATATTGTTATATGTTATATATGATATAAACAATTTCAATATTTTGCTTCTTTCCCGTCACCAAATTTTAGGTTACATCATCACTAAGAAACTAAGTTAAAAGACTATTAATTAATGACACATATTTCATATACATTGATAATAACTACAATTATATAAATAGGCTCGATAGTAAATCTATTCCCTATATTCATATTGTTATATGTTATATATGTTATATATGATATAAACAATTTCAATATTTTTCTTCTTCCCCATTAGCAAATTTTAGGTTACTTCATCATTAAGAAACTAAGTTAAACGACTATTATTTAATGACACATATTTCATATACATTGGGAATAACTAAAGTTATATAAAGAGGCTCGATAGTATATTTATTCCCCATATTCATATTGTTATATGTTATATATGATATAAACAATTTCAATATTTTGCTTCTTTCCCGTCACCAAATTTTAGGTTACTTCATCACTAAGAAACTAAGTTAAAAGACTATTAATTAAGGACACATATTTCATATACATGGATAATAACTAAAGTTATATAAAAAGGCTTGATAGTATATCTATTCCCCATATTCATATTGTTATACGTTATATATGATATAAAAAACTTCAATATTTTTCTTCTTCCCCGTCACCAAATTTTAGGTTACTTCATCACTAAGAAACTAATTTAAAAGACTATTACTTAATGACACATATTTCATATACATTCATAATAATTAAAATTATATAACGAGGCTCGATAGTATATCTATTCAACATATTCATATTGTTATATGTTATATATGATATAAACAATTTCAATATTTTTCTTCTTCCCCATCAGCAAATTTTAGGTTTCTTCATGACTAAGAAACTAAGATAAAAGACTATTAATTAATGACACATATTTCATATACATTGGTAATAACTAAAGTTATATAAAGAGGCTCGATAGTATATCTATTCCCCATATTCATATTGTTATATGTTATATATGATATTAAACAATTTCAATATTTTGCTTCTTTCCCGTCACCAAATTTTAGGTTACTTCATCACTAAGAAACTAAGTTAAAAGACTATTAATTAAGGGCACATATTTCATATACATGGATAATAACTAAAGTTATATAAAAAGGCTCGATAGTATATCTATTCCTCATATTCATATTGTTATACATTATATATGATATAAAAAATTTCAATATTTTTCTTCTTCCCCGTCACCAAATTTTAGGTTACTTCATCACTAAGAAACTAATTTAAAAGACTATTACTTAATGACACATATTTCATATACATTCATAATAATTAAAATTATATAAAGAGGCTCGATAGTATATTTATTCCCCATATTCTTATTGTTATATGTTATATATGATATAAACAATTTCAATATTTTTCTTCTTCCCCATCAGCAAATTTTAGGTTTCTTCATGACTAAGAAACTAAGATAATACACTATTAATTAATGACACATATTTCATATACATTGGTAATAACTAAAGTTATATAAAGAGGCTCGATAGTATATCTATTCCCCATATTCATATTGTTATATGTTATATATGATATAAACAATTTCAATATTTTGCTTCTTTCCCGTCACCAAATATTAGGTTACTTCATCACTAAGAAACTAAGTTAAAAGACAATTAATTAAGGACACATATTTCATATACATGGATAATAACTAAAGTTATATAAAAAGGCTCGATAGTATATCTATTCCCCATATTCATATTGTTATACGTTATATATGATATAAAAAATTTCAATATTTTTCTTCTTCCCTGTCACCAAATTTTAGGTTACTTCATCACTAAGAAACTAAGTTAAAAGACTATTACTTAATGACACATATTTCACATACATTCATAATAATTAAAATTATATAACGAGGCTCGATAGTATATCTATTCCCCATATTCATATTGTTATATGTTATATATGATATAAACAATTTCAATATTTTTCTTCTTCCCCATCAGCAAATTTTAGGTTTCTTCATCACTAAGAAACTAAGATAAAAGACTATTAATTAAGGACACATATTTCATATACATGGATAATAACTAAAGTTATATAAAAAGGCTCGATAGTATATCTATTCCCCATATTCATATTGTTATACGTTATATATGATATAAAAAATTTCAATATTTTTCTTCTTCCCCGTCACCAAATTTTAGGTTACTTCATCACTAAGAAACTAAGTTAAAAGACTATTACTTAATGACACATATTTCATATACATTCATAATAATTAAAATTATATAAATAGGCTCGATAGTATATCAATTCCCCATATTCATATTATTATATGTTATATATGATATAAACAATTTCAATATTTTTCTTCTTCCCCATTAGCAAATTTTAGGTTACTTCATCATTAAGAAACTAAGTTAAACGACTATTATTTAATGACACATATTTCATATACATTGGGAATAACTAAAGTTATATAAAGAAGCTCGATAGTATATTTATTCCCCATATTCATATTGTTATATGTTATATATGATATAAACAATTTCAATATTTTGCTTCTTCCCCGTCACCAAATTTTAGGTTACTTCATCACTAAGAAACTAAGTTAAAAGACTATTAATTAATGACACATATTTCATATACATTGATAATAACTAAAATTATATAAATAGGCTCGATAGTATATCTATTCCCCATATTCATATTATTATATGTTATATATGATATAAACAATTTCAATATTTTGCTTCTTCCCCGTCACCAAATTTTAGGTTACTTCATCACTACGAAACTAAGTTAAAAGACTATTAATTAATGACACATATTTCATATACATTGGTAATAACTAAAGTTATATAAAGAGGCTCGATAGTATATCTATTCCCCATATTCATATTGTTATATGTTATATATGATATAAACAATTTCAATATTTTGCTTCTTTCCCGTCACCAAATATTAGGTTACTTCATCACTAAGAAACTAAGTTAAAAGACAATTAATTAAGGACACATATTTCATATACATGGATAATAACTAAAGTTATATAAAAAGGCTCGATAGTATATCTATTCCCCATATTCATATTGTTATACGTTATATATGATATAAAAAATTTCAATATTTTTCTTCTTCCCTGTCACCAAATTTTAGGTTACTTCATCACTAAGAAACTAAGTTAAAAGACTATTACTTAATGACACATATTTCACATACATTCATAATAATTAAAATTATATAACGAGGCTCGATAGTATATCTATTCCCCATATTCATATTGTTATATGTTATATATGATATAAACAATTTCAATATTTTTCTTCTTCCCCATCAGCAAATTTTAGGTTTCTTCATCACTAAGAAACTAAGATAAAAGACTATTAATTAAGGACACATATTTCATATACATGGATAATAACTAAAGTTATATAAAAAGGCTCGATAGTATATCTATTCCCCATATTCATATTGTTATACGTTATATATGATATAAAAAATTTCAATATTTTTCTTCTTCCCCGTCACCAAATTTTAGGTTACTTCATCACTAAGAAACTAAGTTAAAAGACTATTACTTAATGACACATATTTCATATACATTCATAATAATTAAAATTATATAAATAGGCTCGATAGTATATCAATTCCCCATATTCATATTATTATATGTTATATATGATATAAACAATTTCAATATTTTTCTTCTTCCCCATTAGCAAATTTTAGGTTACTTCATCATTAAGAAACTAAGTTAAACGACTATTATTTAATGACACATATTTCATATACATTGGGAATAACTAAAGTTATATAAAGAAGCTCGATAGTATATTTATTCCCCATATTCATATTGTTATATGTTATATATGATATAAACAATTTCAATATTTTGCTTCTTCCCCGTCACCAAATTTTAGGTTACTTCATCACTAAGAAACTAAGTTAAAAGACTATTAATTAATGACACATATTTCATATACATTGATAATAACTAAAATTATATAAATAGGCTCGATAGTATATCTATTCCCCATATTCATATTATTATATGTTATATATGATATAAACAATTTCAATATTTTGCTTCTTCCCCGTCACCAAATTTTAGGTTACTTCATCACTACGAAACTAAGTTAAAAGACTATTAATTAATGACACATATTTCATATACATTGGTAATAACTAAAGTTATATAAAGAGGCTCGATAGTATATCTATTCCCCATATTCATATTGTTATATGTTATATATGATATAAACAATTTCAATATTTTGCTTCTTTCCCGTCACCAAATATTAGGTTACTTCATCACTAAGAAACTAAGTTAAAAGACAATTAATTAAGGACACATATTTCATATACATGGATAATAACTAAAGTTATATAAAAAGGCTCGATAGTATATCTATTCCCCATATTCATATTGTTATACGTTATATATGATATAAAAAATTTCAATATTTTTCTTCTTCCCTGTCACCAAATTTTAGGTTACTTCATCACTAAGAAACTAAGTTAAAAGACTATTACTTAATGACACATATTTCACATACATTCATAATAATTAAAATTATATAACGAGGCTCGATAGTATATCTATTCCCCATATTCATATTGTTATATGTTATATATGATATAAACAATTTCAATATTTTTCTTCTTCCCCATCAGCAAATTTTAGGTTTCTTCATCACTAAGAAACTAAGATAAAAGACTATTAATTAAGGACACATATTTCATATACATGGATAATAACTAAAGTTATATAAAAAGGCTCGATAGTATATCTATTCCCCATATTCATATTGTTATACGTTATATATGATATAAAAAATTTCAATATTTTTCTTCTTCCCCGTCACCAAATTTTAGGTTACTTCATCACTAAGAAACTAAGTTAAAAGACTATTACTTAATGACACATATTTCATATACATTCATAATAATTAAAATTATATAAATAGGCTCGATAGTATATCAATTCCCCATATTCATATTATTATATGTTATATATGATATAAACAATTTCAATATTTTTCTTCTTCCCCATTAGCAAATTTTAGGTTACTTCATCATTAAGAAACTAAGTTAAACGACTATTATTTAATGACACATATTTCATATACATTGGGAATAACTAAAGTTATATAAAGAAGCTCGATAGTATATTTATTCCCCATATTCATATTGTTATATGTCATATATGATATAAACAATTTCAATATTTTGCTTCTTCCCCGTCACCAAATTTTAGGTTACTTCATCACTAAGAAACTAAGTTAAAAGACTATTAATTAATGACACATATTTCATATACATTGATAATAACTAAAATTATATAAATAGGCTCGATAGTATATTTATTCCCCATATTCATATTATTATATGTTATATATGATATAAACAATTTCAATATTTTGCTTCTTCCCCGTCACCAAATTTTAGGTTACTTCATCACTACGAAACTAAGTTAAAAGACTATTAATTAATGACACATATTTCATATACATTGGTAATAACTAAAGTTATATAAAGAGGCTCGATAGTATATCTATTCCCCATATTCATATTATTATATGTTATATATGATATAAACAATTTCAATATTTTGCTTCTTCCCCGTCACCAAATTTTAGGTTACTTCATCACTAAGAAACTAAGTTAAAAGACTATTAATTAATGACACATATTTCATATACATTGGTAATAACTAAAGTTATATAAGGAGGCTCGATAGTATATCTATTCCCCATATTCATATTGTTATATGTTATATATGATATAAACAATTTCAATATTTTGCTTCTTTCCCGTCACCAAATTTTAGGTTACTTCATCACTAAGAAACTAAGTTAAAAGACTATTAATTAATGACACATATTTCATATACATTGGTAATAACTAAAGTTATATAAGGAGGCTCGATAGTATATCTATTCCCCATATTCATATTGTCATACGTTATATATGATATAAAAAATTTCAATATTTTTCTTCTTCCCCGTCACCAAATTTTAGGTTACTTCATCACTAAGAAACTAATTTAAAAGACTATTACTTAATGACACATATTTCATATACATTCATAATAATTAAAATTATATAACGAGGCTCGATAGTATATCTATTCCCCATATTCATATTGTTATATGTTATATATGATATAACAATTTCAATATTTTTCTTCTTCCCCATCAGTAAATTTTAGGTTTCTTCATGACTAAGAAACTAAGATAAAAGACTATTAATTAATGACACATATTTCATATACATTGATAATAATTTCAATTATATAAAGAGGCTCGATAGTATATCTATTCCCCATATTCATATTGTTATATGTTATATATGATATAAACAATTTCAATATTTTGCTTCTTCACTGTCACCAAATTTTAGGTTACTTCTTCACTAAGAAACTAAGATAAAAGACTATTATATTTCATATACATTGATAATAACTACAATTATATAAGTATGCTCGATAGTATGTCTATTCCCAATATTCATATTGTTATATGTTATATATGATATAAACAATTTCAATATTTTGCTTTTTCCCCGTCACCAAATTTTAGGTTACTTCATCACTAAGAAACTAAGTTAAAAGACTATTAATTAATAACACATATTTCATATACATTGATAATAACTACAATTATATAAATAGGCTCGATAGTAAATCTATTCCCCATATTCATATTGTTATATGTTATATATGATATAAACAAATGTCAATATTTTGCTTCTTCCCTGTAACCAAATTTTAGGTTAACTCATCACTAAGAAACTAAGTTAAAAGACTGCTAATTAATGACACATATTTCATATACATTCGTAATAATTAAAATTATATAACGAGGCTCGATAGTATATCTATTCCCCATATTCATATTATTATATGTTATATATGTTATATATGATATAAACAATTTCAATATTTTTCTTCTTCCCCATTAGCAAATTTTAGGTTACTTCATCCTTAAGAAACTAAGTAAAACGACTATTATTTAATGACACATATTTCATATACATTGGAAATAACTAAAGTTATATAAAGAGGCTCGATAGTATATTTATTCCCCATATTCATATTGTTATATGTTATATATGATATAAACAATTTCAATATTTTGCTTTTTTCTCGTCACCAAATTTTAGGTTACATCATCACTAAAAAACTAAGTTAAAAGACTATTAATTAATGACACATATTTCATATACATTGATAATAACTACAATTATATAAATAGGCTCGATAGTAAATCTATTCCATATATTCATATTGTTATATGTTATATATGTTATATATGATATAAACAATTTCAATATTTTTCTTCTTCCCCATTAGCAAATTTTAGGTTACTTCATCATTAAGAAACTAAGTTAAACGACTATTATTTAATGACACATATTTCATATACATTGGGAATAACTAAAGTTATATAAAGAAGCTCGATAGTATATTTATTCCCCATATTCATATTGTTATATGTTATATATGATATAAACAATTTAAATATTTTGCTTCTTCCCCGTCACAAAATTTTAGGTTACTTCATCACTAAGAAACTAAGTTAAAAGACTATTAATTAATGACACATATTTCATATACATTGATAATAACTAAAATTATATAAATAGGCTCGATAGTATATCTATTCCCCATATTCATATTATTATATGTTATATATGATATAAACAATTTCAATATTTTGCTTCTTCCCCGTCACCAAATTTTAGGTTACTTCATCACTAAGAAACTAAGTTAAAAGACTATTAATTAATGACACATATTTCATATACATTGGTAATAACTAAAGTTATATAAAGAGGCTCGATAGTATATCTATTCCCCATATTCATATTGTTATATGTTATATATGATATAAACAATTTCAATATTTTGCTTCTTCCCCGTCACCAAATTTTAGGTTACTTCATCACTAAGATACTATGTTAAAAGACTATTAATTAATGACACATATTTCATATACATTGGTAATAACTAATGTTATATAAAGAGGCTCGATAGTATATCTATTCCCCATATTCATATTGTTATATGTTATATATGATATAAACAATTTCAATATTTTGCTTCTTTCCCGTCACCAAATTTTAGGTTACTTCATCACTAAGAAACTAAGTTAAAAGACTATTAATTAAGGACACATATTTCATATACATGGATAATAACTAAAGTTATATAAAAAGGCTCGATAGTATATCTATTCCCCATATTCATATTGTTATACGTTATATATGATATAAAAAATTTCAATATTTTTCTTCTTCCCCGTCACCAAATTTTAGGTTACTTCATCACTAAGAAACTAATTTAAAAGACTATTACTTAATGACACATATTTCATATACATTCATAATAATTAAAATTATATAACGAGGCTCGATAGTATATCTATTCCCCATATTCATATTGTTATATGTTATATATGATATAAACAATTTCAATATTTTTCTTCTTCCCCATCAGTAAATTTTAGGTTTCTTCATGACTAAGAAACTAAGATAAAAGAGTATTAATTAATGACACATATTTCATATACATTGATAATAATTACAATTATATAAAGAGGCTCGATAATATATCTATTCCCCATATTCATATTGTTATATGTTATATATGATATAAACAATTTCAATATTTTGCTTCTTCCCTGTCACCAAATTTTAGGTTACTTCTTCACTAAGAAACTAAGATAAAAGACTATTATATTTCATATACATTGATAATAACTACAATTATATAAGTATGCTAGATAGTATGTCTATTCCCAATATTCATATTGTTATATGTTATATATGATATAAACAATTTCAATATTTTGCTTTTTCCCCGTCACCAAATTTTAGGTTACTTCATCACTAAGAAACTAAGTTAAAAGACTATTAATTAATAACACATATTTCATATACATTGATAATAACTACAATTATATAAATAGGCTCGATAGTAAATCTATTCCCCATATTCATATTGTTATATGTTATATATGATATAAACAAATGTCAATATTTTGCTTCTTCCCTGTAACCAAATTTTAGGTTAACTCATCACTAAGAAACTAAGTTAAAAGACTGCTAATTAATGACACATATTTCATATACATTCGTAATAATTAAAATTATATAACGAGGCTCGATAGTATATCTATTCCCCATATTCATATTATTATATGTTATATATGTTATATATGATATAAACAATTTCAATATTTTTCTTCTTCCCCATTAGCAAATTTTAGGTTACTTCATCCTTAAGAAACTAAGTAAAACGACTATTATTTAATGACACATATTTCATATACATTGGAAATAACTAAAGTTATATAAAGAGGCTCGATAGTATATTTATTCCCCATATTCATATTGTTATATGTTATATATGATATAAACAATTTCAATATTTTGCTTTTTTCTCGTCACCAAATTTTAGGTTACATCATCACTAAGAAACTAAGTTAAAAGACTATTAATTAATGACACATATTTCATATACATTGATAATAACTACAATTATATAAATAGACTCGATAGTAAATCTATTCCATATATTCATATTGTTATATGTTATATATGTTATATATGATATAAACAATTTCAATATTTTTCTTCTTCCCCATTAGCAAATTTTAGGTTACTTCATCATTAAGAAACTAAGTTAAACGACTATTATTTAATGACACATATTTCATATACATTGGGAATAACTAAAGTTATATAAAGAAGCTCGATAGTATATTTATTCCCCATATTCATATTGTTATATGTTATATATGATATAAACAATTTCAATATTTTGCTTCTTCCCCGTCACCAAATTTTAGGTTACTTCATCACTAAGAAACTAAGTTAAAAGACTATTAATTAATGACACATATTTCATATACATTGATAATAACTAAAATTATATAAATAGGCTCGATAGTATATCTATTCCCCATATTCATATTATTATATGTTATATATGATATAAACAATTTCAATATTTTGCTTCTTCCCCGTCACCAAAGTTTAGGTTACTTCATCACTAAGAAACTAAGTTAAAAGACTATTAATTAATGACACATATTTCATATACATTGGTAATAACTAAAGTTATATAAAGAGGCTCGATAGTATATCTATTCCCCATATTCATATTGTTATATGTTATATATGATATAAACAATTTCAATATTTTGCTTCTTTCCCGTCACCAAATTTTAGGTTACTTCATCACTAAGAAACTAAGTTAAAAGACTATTAATTAAGGACACATATTTCATATACATGGATAATAACTAAAGTTATATAAAAAGGCTCGATAGTATATCTATTCCCCATATTCATATTGTTATACGTTATATATGATATAAAAAATTTCAATATTTTTCTTCTTCCCCGTCACCAAATTTTAGGTTACTTCATCACTAAGAAACTAATTTAAAAGACTATTACTTAATGACACATATTTCATATACATTCATAATAATTAAAATTATATAACGAGGCTCGATAGTATATCTATTCCCCATATTCATATTGTTATATGTTATATATGATATAAACAATTTCAATATTTTTCTTCTTCCCCATCAGTAAATTTTAGGTTTCTTCATGACTAAGAAACTAAGATAAAAGAGTATTAATTAATGACACATATTTCATATACATTGATAATAATTACAATTATATAAAGAGGATCGATAATATATCTATTCCCCATATTCATATTGTTATATGTTATATATGATATAAACAATTTCAATATTTTGCTTCTTCCCTGTCACCAAATTTTAGGTTACTTCTTCACTAAGAAACTAAGATAAAAGACTATTATATTTCATATACATTGATAATAACTACAATTATATAAGTATGCTAGATAGTATGTCTATTCCCAATATTCATATTGTTATATGTTATATATGATATAAACAATTTCAATATTTTGCTTTTTCCCCGTCACCAAATTTTAGGTTACTTCATCACTAAGAAACTAAGTTAAAAGACTATTAATTAATAACACATATTTCATATACATTGATAATAACTAAAATTATATAAATAGGCTCGATAGTAAATCTATTCCCCATATTCATATTGTTATATGTTATATATGATATAAACAAATGTCAAATATTTGCTTCTTCCCTGTAACAAAATTTTAGGTTAATTCATCACTAAGAAACTAAGTTAAAAGACTGTTAATTAATGACACATATTTCATATACATTCGTAATAATTAAAATTATATAACGAGGCTCGATAGTATATCTATTCCCCATATTCATATTATTATATGTTATATATGTTATATAAGATATAAACAATTTCAATATTTTTCTTCTTCCCCATTAGCAAATTTTAGGTTACTTCATCCTTAAGAAACTAAGTAAAACGACTATTATTTAATGACACATATTTCATATACATTGGAAATAACTAAAGTTATATAAAGAGGCTCGATAGTATATTTATTCCCCATATTCATATTGTTATATGTTATATATGATATAAACAATTTCAATATTTTGCTTTTTTCTCGTCACCAAATTTTAGGTTACATCATCACTAAGAAACTAAGTTAAAAGACTATTAATTAATGACACATATTTCATATACATTGATAATAACTACAATTATATAAATAGGCTCGATAGTAAATCTATTCCATATATTCATATTGTTATATGTTATATATGTTATATATGATATAAACAATTTCAATATTTTTCTTCTTCCCCATTAGCAAATTTTAGGTTACTTCATCATTAAGAAACTAAGTTAAACGACTATTATTTAATGACACATATTTCATATACATTGGGAATAACTAAAGTTATATAAAGAGGCTCGATAGTATATTTATTCCCCATATTCATATTGTTATATGTTATATATGATATAAACAATTTCAATATTTTGCTTCTTTCCCGTCACCAAATTTTAGGTTACTTCATCACTAAGAAACTAAGTTAAAAGACTATTAATTAAGGACACATATTTCATATACATGGATAATAACTAAAGTTATATAAAAAGGCTTGATAGTATATCTATTCCCCATATTCATATTGTTATACGTTATATATGATATAAAAAACTTCAATATTTTTCTTCTTCCCCGTCACCAAATTTTAGGTTACTTCATCACTAAGAAACTAATTTAAAAGACTATTACTTAATGACACATATTTCATATACATTCATAATAATTAAAATTATATAACGAGGCTCGATAGTATATCTATTCCCCATATTCATATTGTTATATGTTATATATGATATAAACAATTTCAATATTTTTCTTCTTCCCCATCAGCAAATTTTAGGTTTCTTCATGACTAAGAAACTAAGATAAAAGACTATTAATTAATGACACATATTTCATATACATTGGTAATAACTAAAGTTATATAAGGAGGCTCGATAGTATATCTATTCCCCATATTCATATTGTCATACGTTATATATGATATAAAAAATTTCAATATTTTTCTTCTTCCCCGTCACCAAATTTTAGGTTACTTCATCACTAAGAAACTAATTTAAAAGACTATTACTTAATGACACATATTTCATATACATTCATAATAATTAAAATTATATAACGAGGCTCGATAGTATATCTATTCCCCATATTCATATTGTTATATGTTATATATGATATAAACAATTTCAATATTTTTCTTCTTCCCCATCAGTAAATTTTAGGTTTTTTCATGACTAAGAAACTAAGATAAAAGACTATTAATTAATGACACATATTTCATATACATTGATAATAATTACAATTATATAAAGAGGCTCGATAATATATCTATTCCCCATATTCATATTGTTATATGTTATATATGATATAAACAATTTCAATATTTTGCTTCTTCCCTGTCACCAAATTTTAGGTTACTTCTTCACTAAGAAACTAAGATAAAAGACTATTATATTTCATATACATTGATAATAACTACAATTATATAAGTATGCTAGATAGTATGTCTATTCCCAATATTCATATTGTTATATGTTATATATGATATAAACAATTTCAATATTTTGCTTTTTCCCCGTCACCAAATTTTAGGTTACTTCATCACTAAGAAACTAAGTTAAAAGACTATTAATTAATAACACATATTTCATATACATTGATAATAACTAAAATTATATAAATAGGCTCGATAGTAAATCTATTCCCCATATTCATATTGTTATATGTTATATATGATATAAACAAATGTCAAATATTTGCTTCTTCCCTGTAACAAAATTTTAGGTTAATTCATCACTAAGAAACTAAGTTAAAAGACTGTTAATTAATGACACATATTTCATATACATTCGTAATAATTAAAATTATATAACGAGGCTCGATAGTATATCTATTCCCCATATTCATATTATTATATGTTATATATGTTATATAAGATATAAACAATTTCAATATTTTTCTTCTTCCCCATTAGCAAATTTTAGGTTACTTCATCCTTAAGAAACTAAGTAAAACGACTATTATTTAATGACACATATTTCATATACATTGGAAATAACTAAAGTTATATAAAGAGGCTCGATAGTATATTTATTCCCCATATTCATATTGTTATATGTTATATATGATATAAACAATTTCAATATTTTGCTTTTTTCTCGTCACCAAATTTTAGGTTACATCATCACTAAGAAACTAAGTTAAAAGACTATTAATTAATGACACATATTTCATATACATTGATAATAACTACAATTATATAAATAGGCTCGATAGTAAATCTATTCCATATATTCATATTGTTATATGTTATATATGTTATATATGATATAAACAATTTCAATATTTTTCTTCTTCCCCATTAGCAAATTTTAGGTTACTTCATCATTAAGAAACTAAGTTAAACGACTATTATTTAATGACACATATTTCATATACATTGGGAATAACTAAAGTTATATAAAGAGGCTCGATAGTATATTTATTCCCCATATTCATATTGTTATATGTTATATATGATATAAACAATTTCAATATTTTGCTTCTTTCCCGTCACCAAATTTTAGGTTACTTCATCACTAAGAAACTAAGTTAAAAGACTATTAATTAAGGACACATATTTCATATACATGGATAATAACTAAAGTTATATAAAAAGGCTTGATAGTATATCTATTCCCCATATTCATATTGTTATACGTTATATATGATATAAAAAACTTCAATATTTTTCTTCTTCCCCGTCACCAAATTTTAGGTTACTTCATCACTAAGAAACTAATTTAAAAGACTATTACTTAATGACACATATTTCATATACATTCATAATAATTAAAATTATATAACGAGGCTCGATAGTATATCTATTCCCCATATTCATATTGTTATATGTTATATATGATATAAACAATTTCAATATTTTTCTTCTTCCCCATCAGCAAATTTTAGGTTTCTTCATGACTAAGAAACTAAGATAAAAGACTATTAATTAATGACACATATTTCATATACATTGGTAATAACTAAAGTTATATAAGGAGGCTCGATAGTATATCTATTCCCCATATTCATATTGTCATACGTTATATATGATATAAAAAATTTCAATATTTTTCTTCTTCCCCGTCACCAAATTTTAGGTTACTTCATCACTAAGAAACTAATTTAAAAGACTATTACTTAATGACACATATTTCATATACATTCATAATAATTAAAATTATATAACGAGGCTCGATAGTATATCTATTCCCCATATTCATATTGTTATATGTTATATATGATATAACAATTTCAATATTTTTCTTCTTCCCCATCAGTAAATTTTAGGTTTCTTCATGACTAAGAAACTAAGATAAAAGACTATTAATTAATGACACATATTTCATATACATTGATAATAATTTCAATTATATAAAGAGGCTCGATAGTATATCTATTCCCCATATTCATATTGTTATATGTTATATATGATATAAACAATTTCAATATTTTGCTTCTTCACTGTCACCAAATGTTAGGTTACTTCTTCACTAAGAAACTAAGATAAAAGACTATTATATTTCATATACATTGATAATAACTACAATTATATAAGTATGCTCGATAGTATGTCTATTCCCGATATTCATATTGTTATATGTTATATATGATATAAACAATTTCAATATTTTGCTTTTTCCCCGTCACCAAATTTTAGGTTACTTCATCACTAAGAAACTAAGTTAAAAGACTATTAATTAATAACACATATTTCATATACATTGATAATAACTACAATTATATAAATAGGCTCGATAGTAAATCTATTCCCCATATTCATATTGTTATATGTTATATATGATATAAACAAATGTCAATATTTTGCTGCTTCCCTGTAACCAAATTTTAGGTTAACTCATCACTAAGAAACTAAGTTAAAAGACTGCTAATTAATGACACATATTTCATATACATTCGTAATAATTAAAATTATATAACGAGGCTCGATAGTATATCTATTCCCCATATTCATATTATTATATGTTATATATGTTATATATGATATAAACAATTTCAATATTTTTCTTCTTCCCCATTAGCAAATTTTAGGTTACTTCATCCTTAAGAAACTAAGTAAAACGACTATTATTTAATGACACATATTTCATATACATTGGAAATAACTAAAGTTATATAAAGAGGCTCGATAGTATATTTATTCCCCATATTCATATTGTTATATGTTATATATGATATAAACAATTTCAATATTTTGCTTTTTTCTCGTCACCAAATTTTAGGTTACATCATCACTAAGAAACTAAGTTAAAAGACTATTAATTAATGACACATATTTCATATACATTGATAATAACTACAATTATATAAATAGGCTCGATAGTAAATCTATTCCATATATTCATATTGTTATATGTTATATATGTTATATATGATATAAACAATTTCAATATTTTGCTTCTTCCCCGTCACCAAATTTTAGGTTACTTCATCACTAAGAAACTAAGTTAAAAGACTATTAATTAATGACACATATTTCATATACATTGGTAATAACTAAAGTTATATAAAGAGGCTCGATAGTATATCTATTCCCCATATTCATATTGTTATATGTTATATATGATATAAACAATTTCAATATTTTGCTTCTTTCCCGTCACCAAATTTTAGGTTACTTCATCACTAAGAAACTAAGTTAAAAGACTATTAATTAAGGACACATATTTCATATACATGGATAATAACTAAAGTTATATAAAAAGGCTCGCTAGTATATCTATTCCCCATATTCATATTGTTATACGTTATATATGATATAAAAAATTTCAATATTTTTCTTCTTCCCCGTCACCAAATTTTAGGTTACTTCATCACTAAGAAACTAAGTTAAAAGACTATTAATTAATGACACATATTTGATATACATTGGTAATAACTAAAGTTATATAAAGAGGCTCGATAGTATATCTATTCCCCATATTCAGATTGTTATATGTTATATATGATATAAACAATTTCAATATTTTTCTTCTTCCCCATCAGCAAATTTTAGGTTTCTTCATGACTAAGAAACTAAGATAAAAGACTATTAATTAATGACACATATTTCATATACATTGGTAATAACTAAAGTTATATAAGGAGGCTCGATAGTATATCTATTCCCCATATTCATATTGTCATACGTTATATATGATATAAAAAATTTCAATATTTTTCTTCTTCCCCGTCACCAAATTTTAGGTTACTTCATCACTAAGAAACTAATTTAAAAGACTATTACTTAATGACACATATTTCATATACATTCATAATAATTAAAATTATATAACGAGGCTCGATAGTATATCTATTCCCCATATTCATATTGTTATATGTTATATATGATATAACAATTTCAATATTTTTCTTCTTCCCCATCAGTAAATTTTAGGTTTCTTCATGACTAAGAAACTAAGATAAAAGACTATTAATTAATGACACATATTTCATATACATTGATAATAATTTCAATTATATAAAGAGGCTCGATAGTATATCTATTCCCCATATTCATATTGTTATATGTTATATATGATATAAACAATTTCAATATTTTGCTTCTTCACTGTCACCAAATGTTAGGTTACTTCTTCACTAAGAAACTAAGATAAAAGACTATTATATTTCATATACATTGATAATAACTACAATTATATAAGTATGCTCGATAGTATGTCTATTCCCGATATTCATATTGTTATATGTTATATATGATATAAACAATTTCAATATTTTGCTTTTTCCCCGTCACCAAATTTTAGGTTACTTCATCACTAAGAAACTAAGTTAAAAGACTATTAATTAATAACACATATTTCATATACATTGATAATAACTACAATTATATAAATAGGCTCGATAGTAAATCTATTCCCCATATTCATATTGTTATATGTTATATATGATATAAACAAATGTCAATATTTTGCTTCTTCCCTGTAACCAAATTTTAGGTTAACTCATCACTAAGAAACTAAGTTAAAAGACTGCTAATTAATGACACATATTTCATATACATTCGTAATAATTAAAATTATATAACGAGGCTCGATAGTATATCTATTCCCCATATTCATATTATTATATGTTATATATGTTATATATGATATAAACAATTTCAATATTTTTCTTCTTCCCCATTAGCAAATTTTAGGTTACTTCATCCTTAAGAAACTAAGTAAAACGACTATTATTTAATGACACATATTTCATATACATTGGAAATAACTAAAGTTATATAAAGAGGCTCGATAGTATATTTATTCCCCATATTCATATTGTTATATGTTATATATGATATAAACAATTTCAATATTTTGCTTTTTTCTCGTCACCAAATTTTAGGTTACATCATCACTAAGAAACTAAGTTAAAAGACTATTAATTAATGACACATATTTCATATACATTGATAATAACTACAATTATATAAATAGGCTCGATAGTAAATCTATTCCATATATTCATATTGTTATATGTTATATATGTTATATATGATATAAACAATTTCAATATTTTGCTTCTTCCCCGTCACCAAATTTTAGGTTACTTCATCACTAAGAAACTAAGTTAAAAGACTATTAATTAATGACACATATTTCATATACATTGGTAATAACTAAAGTTATATAAAGAGGCTCGATAGTATATCTATTCCCCATATTCATATTGTTATATGTTATATATGATATAAACAATTTCAATATTTTGCTTCTTTCCCGTCACCAAATTTTAGGTTACTTCATCACTAAGAAACTAAGTTAAAAGACTATTAATTAAGGACACATATTTCATATACATGGATAATAACTAAAGTTATATAAAAAGGCTCGCTAGTATATCTATTCCCCATATTCATATTGTTATACGTTATATATGATATAAAAAATTTCAATATTTTTCTTCTTCCCCGTCACCAAATTTTAGGTTACTTCATCACTAAGAAACTAAGTTAAAAGACTATTAATTAATGACACATATTTGATATACATTGGTAATAACTAAAGTTATATAAAGAGGCTCGATAGTATATCTATTCCCCATATTCATATTGTTATATGTTATATATGATATAAACAATTTCAATATTTTTCTTCTTCCCCATCAGCAAATTTTAGGTTTCTTCATGACTAAGAAACTAAGATAAAAGACTATTAATTAATGACACATATTTCATATACATTGGTAATAACTAAAGTTATATAAGGAGGCTCGATAGTATATCTATTCCCCATATTCATATTGTCATACGTTATATATGATATAAAAAATTTCAATATTTTTCTTCTTCCCCGTCACCAAATTTTAGGTTACTTCATCACTAAGAAACTAATTTAAAAGACTATTACTTAATGACACATATTTCATATACATTCATAATAATTAAAATTATATAACGAGGCTCGATAGTATATCTATTCCCCATATTCATATTGTTATATGTTATATATGATATAACAATTTCAATATTTTTCTTCTTCCCCATCAGTAAATTTTAGGTTTCTTCATGACTAAGAAACTAAGATAAAAGACTATTAATTAATGACACATATTTCATATACATTGATAATAATTTCAATTATATAAAGAGGCTCGATAGTATATCTATTCCCCATATTCATATTGTTATATGTTATATATGATATAAACAATTTCAATATTTTGCTTCTTCACTGTCACCAAATTTTAGGTTACTTCTTCACTAAGAAACTAAGATAAAAGACTATTATATTTCATATACATTGATAATAACTACAATTATATAAGTATGCTCGATAGTATGTCTATTCCCAATATTCATATTGTTATATGTTATATATGATATAAACAATTTCAATATTTTGCTTTTTCCCCGTCACCAAATTTTAGGTTACTTCATCACTAAGAAACTAAGTTAAAAGACTATTAATTAATAACACATATTTCATATACATTGATAATAACTACAATTATATAAATAGGCTCGATAGTAAATCTATTCCTCATATTCATATTGTTATATGTTATATATGTTATAAACAAATGTCAATATTTTGCTTCTTCCCTGTAACCAAATTTTAGGTTAACTCATCACTAAGAAACTAAGTTAAAAGACTGCTAATTAATGACACATATTTCATATACATTCGTAATAATTAAAATTATATAACGAGGCTCGATAGTATATCTATTCCCCATATTCATATTATTATATGTTATATATGTTATATATGATATAAACAATTTCAATATTTTTCTTCTTCCCCATTAGCAAATTTTAGGTTACTTCATCCTTAAGAAACTAAGTAAAACGACTATTATTTAATGACACATATTTCATATACATTGGAAATAACTAAAGTTATATAAAGAGGCTCGATAGTATATTTATTCCCCATATTCATATTGTTATATGTTATATATGATATAAACAATTTCAATATTTTGCTTTTTTCTCGTCACCAAATTTTAGGTTACATCATCACTAAGAAACTAAGTTAAAAGACTATTAATTAATGACACATATTTCATATACATTGATAATAACTACAATTATATAAATAGGCTCGATAGTAAATCTATTCCATATATTCATATTGTTATATGTAATATATGTTATATATGATATAAACAATTTCAATATTTTGCTTCTTCCCCGTCACCAAATTTTAGGTTACTTCATCACTAAGAAACTAAGTTAAAAGACTATTAATTAATGACACATATTTCATATACATTGGTAATAACTAAAGTTATATAAAGAGGCTCGATAGTATATCTATTCCCCATATTCATATTGTTATATGTTATATATGATATAAACAATTTCAATATTTTGCTTCTTTCCCGTCACCAAATTTTAGGTTACTTCATCACTAAGAAACTAAGTTAAAAGACTATTAATTAAGGACACATATTTCATATACATGGATAATAACTAAAGTTATATAAAAAGGCTCGCTAGTATATCTATTCCCCATATTCATATTGTTATACGTTATATATGATATAAAAAATTTCAATATTTTTCTTCTTCCCCGTCACCAAATTTTAGGTTACTTCATCACTAAGAAACTAAGTCAAAAGACTATTACTTAATGACACATATTTCATATACATTCATAATAATTAAAATTATATAACGAGGCTCGATAGTATTTCTATTCCCCATATTCATATTGTTATATGTTATATATGATATAAACAATTTCAATATTTTTCTTCTTCCCCATCAGCAAATTTTAGGTTTTTTCATCACTAAGAAACTAAGATAAAAGACTATTAATTAATGACACATATTTCATATACATTGATAATAATTACAATTATATAAAGAGGCTCGATAGTATATCTATTCCACATATTCATATTGTTATATGTTATATATGATATAAACAATTTCAATATTTTGCTTCTTCCCTGTCACCAAATTTTAGGTTACTTCTTCACTAAGAAACTAAGATAAAAGAATATTATATTTCATATACATTGATAATAACTACAATTATATAAGTATGTTTGATAGTATGTCTATTCCCAATATTCATATTGTTATATGTTATATATGATATAAACAATTTCAATATTTTGCTTTTTCTCCGTCCCCAAATTTTAGGTTACTTCATCACTAAGAAACTAAGTTAAAAGACTATTAATTAATAACACATATTTCATATACATTGATAATAACTACAATTATATAAATAGGCTCGATAGTAAATCTATTCCCCATATTCATATTGTTATATGTTATATATGATATAAACAAATATCAATATTTTGCTTCTTCCCTGTAACAAAATTTTAGGTTAATTCAT
Organism: Vicia faba; assembly: GCA_948472305.1. NCBI lineage: Eukaryota > Viridiplantae > Streptophyta > Magnoliopsida > Fabales > Fabaceae > Vicia > Vicia faba. The sequence goes on along the minus strand of CATIWC010003611.1, from coordinate 57,239 downwards.
CACTAAGAAACTAAGTTAAAAGACTGTTAATTAATGACACATATTTCATATACATTCGTAATAATTAAAATTATATAACGAGGCTCGATAGTATATCTATTCCCCATATTCATATTATTATATGTTATATATGATATAAACAATTTCAATATTTTTCTTCTTCCCCATTAGCAAATTTTAGGTTACTTCATCCTTAAGAAACTAAGTAAAACGACTATTATTTAATGACACATATTTCATATACATTGGAAATAACTAAAGTTATATAAAGAGGCTCGATAGTATATTTATTCCCCATATTCATATTGTTATATGTTATATATGATATTATCAATTTCAATATTTTGCTTCTTTCTCGTCACCAAATTTTAGGTTACATCATCACTAAGAAACTAAGTTAAAAGACTATTAATTAATGACACATATTTCATATACATTGATAATAACTACAATTATATAAATAGGCTCGATAGTAAATCTATTCCATATATTCATATTGTTATATGTTATATATGTTATATATGATATAAACAATTTCAATATTTTTCTTCTTCCCCATTAGCAAATTTTAGGTTACTTCATCATTAAGAAACTAAGTTAAACGACTATTATTTAATGACACATATTTTATATACATTGATAATAACTAAAATTATATAAATAGGCTCGATAGTATATCTATTCCCCATATTCATATTATTATATGTTATATATGATATAAACAATTTCAATATTTTGCTTCTTCCCCGTCACCAAATTTTAGGTTACTTCATCACTAAGAAACTAAGTTAAAAGACTATTAATTAATGACACATATTTCATATACATTGGTAATAACTAAAGTTATATAAAGAGGCTCGATAGTATATCTATTCCCCATATTCATATTGTTATATGTTATATATGATATAAACAATTTCAATATTTTGCTTCTTTCCCGTCACCAAATTTTAGGTTACTTCATCACTAAGAAACTAAGTTAAAAGACTATTAATTAAGGACACATATTTCATATACATGGATAATAACTAAAGTTATATAAAAAGGCTCGCTAGTATATCTATTCCCCATATTCATATTGTTATACGTTATATATGATATAAAAAATTTCAATATTTTTCTTCTTCCCCGTCACCAAATTTTAGGTTACTTCATCACTAAGAAACTAAGTTAAAAGACTATTAATTAATGACACATATTTGATATACATTGGTAATAACTAAAGTTATATAAAGAGGCTCGATAGTATATCTATTCCCCATATTCATATTGTTATATGTTATATATGATATAAACAATTTCAATATTTTGCTTCTTCCCCGTCACCAAATTTTAGGTTACTTCATCACTAAGAAACTAAGTTAAAAGACTATTAATTAATGACACATATTTCATATACATTGGTAATAACTAAAGTTATATAAAGAGGCTCGATAGTATATCTATTCCCCATATTCATATTGTTATATGTTATATATGATATAAACAATTTCAATATTTTGCTTCTTTCCCGTCACCAAATTTTAGGTTACTTTATCACTAAGAAACTAAGTTAAAAGACTATTAATTAATGACACATATTTGATATACATTGGTAATAACTAAAGTTATATAAAGAGGCTCGATATTATATCTATTCCCCATATTCATATTGTTATATGTTATATATGATATAAACAATTTCAATATTTTGCTTCTTCCCCGTCACCAAATTTTAGGTTACTTCATCACTAAGAAACTAAGTTAAAAGACTATTAATTAATGACACATATTTCATATACATTGGTAATAACTAAAGTTATATAAAGAGGCTCGATAGTATATCTATTCCCCATATTCATATTGTTATATGTTATATATGATATAAACAATTTCAATATTTTGCTTCTTTCCCGTCACCAAATTTTAGGTTACTTCATCACTAAGAAACTAAGTTAAAAGACTATTAATTAAGGACACATATTTCATATACATGGATAATAACTAAAGTTATATCAAAAGGCTCGATAGTATATCTATTCCCCATATTCATATTGTTATACGTTATATATGATATAAAAAATTACAATATTTTTCTTCTTCCCCGTCACCAAATTTTAGGTTACTTCATCACTAAGAAACTAAGTCAAAAGACTATTACTTAATGACACATATTTCATATACATTCATAATAATTAAAATTATATAACGAGGCTCGATAGTATTTCTATTCCCCATATTCATATTGTTATATGTTATATATGATATAAACAATTTCAATATTTTTCTTCTTCCCCATCAGCAAATTTTAGGTTTTTTCATCACTAAGAAACTAAGATAAAAGACTATTAATTAATGACACATATTTCATATACATTGATAATAATTACAATTATATAAAGAGGCTCGATAGTATATCTATTCCACATATTCATATTGTTATATGTTATATATGATATAAACAATTTCAATATTTTGCTTCTTCCCTGTCACCAAATTTTAGGTTACTTCTTCACTAAGAAACTAAGATAAAAGAATATTATATTTCATATACATTGATAATAACTACAATTATATAAGTATGTTTGATAGTATGTCTATTCCCAATATTCATATTGTTATATGTTATATATGATATAAACAATTTCAATATTTTGCTTTTTCTCCGTCCCCAAATTTTAGGTTACTTCATCACTAAGAAACTAAGTTAAAAGACTATTAATTAATAACACATATTTCATATACATTGATAATAACTACAATTATATAAATAGGCTCGATAGTAAATCTATTCCCCATATTCATATTGTTATATGTTATATATGATATAAACAAATGTCAATATTTTGCTTCTTCCCTGTAAAAAAATTTTAGGTTAATTCATCACTAAGAAACTAAGTTAAAAGACTGTTAATTAATGACACATATTTCATATACATTCGTAATAATTAAAATTATATAACGAGGCTCGATAGTATATCTATTCCCCATATTCATATTATTATATGTTATATATGATATAAACAATTTCAATATTTTTCTTCTTCCCCATTAGCAAATTTTAGGTTACTTCATCCTTAAGAAACTAAGTAAAACGACTATTATTTAATGACACATATTTCATATACATTGGAAATAACTAAAGTTATATAAAGAGGCTCGATAGTATATTTATTCCCCATATTCATATTGTTATATGTTATATATGATATTATCAATTTCAATATTTTGCTTCTTTCTCGTCACCAAATTTTAGGTTACATCATCACTAAGAAACTAAGTTAAAAGACTATTAACTAATGACACATATTTCATATACATTGATAATAACTACAATTATATAAATAGGCTCGATAGTAAATCTATTCCATATATTCATATTGTTATATGTTATATATGTTATATATGATATAAACAATTTCAATATTTTTCTTCTTCCCCATTAGCAAATTTTAGGTTACTTCATCATTAAGAAACTAAGTTAAACGACTATTATTTAATGACACATATTTTATATACATTGATAATAACTAAAATTATATAAATAGGCTCGATAGTATATCTATTCCCCATATTTATATTATTATATGTTATATATGATATAAACAATTTCAATATTTTGCTTCTTCCCCGTCACCAAATTTTAGGTTACTTCATCACTAAGAAACTAAGTTAAAAGACTATTAATTAATTACACATATTTCATATACATTGGTAATAACTAAAGTTATATAAAGAGGCTCGATAGTATATCTATTCCCCATATTCATATTGTTATATGTTATATATGATATAAACAATTTCAATATTTTGCTTCTTTCCCGTCACCAAATTTTAGGTTACTTCATCACTAAGAAACTAAGTTAAAAGACTATTAATTAAGGACACATATTTCATATACATGGATAATAACTAAAGTTATATAAAAAGGCTCGATAGTATATCTATTCCCCATATTCATATTGTTATACGTTATATATGATATAAAAAATTTCAATATTTTTCTTCTTCCCCGTCACCAAATTTTAGGTTACTTCATCACTAAGAAACTAATTTAAAAGACTATTACTTAATGACACATATTTCATATACATTCATAATAATTAAAATTATATAACGAGGCTCGATAGTATATCTATTCCCCATATTCATATTGTTATATGTTATATATGATATAAACAATTTCAATATTTTTCTTCTTCCCCATCAGCAAATTTTAGGGTTCTTCATGACTAAGAAACTAAGATAAAAGACTATTAATTAATGACACATATTTCATATACATTGATAATTATTACAATTATATAAAGAGGCTCGATAGTATATCTATTCCCCATATTCATATTGTTATATGTTATATATGATATAAACAATTTCAATATTTTGCTTCTTCCCTGTCACCAAATTTTAGGTTACTTCTTCACTAAGAAACTAAGATAAAAGACTATTATATTTCATATACATTGATAATAACTACAATTATATAAGTATGCTCGATAGTATGTCTATTCCCAATATTCATATTGTTATATGTTATATATGATATAAACAATTTCAATATTTTGCTTTTTCCCCGTAATCAAATTTTAGGTTACTTCATCACTAAGAAACTAAGTTAAAAGACTATTAATTAATAACACATATTTCATATACATTGATAATAACTACAATTATATAAATAGGCTCGATAGTAAATCTATTCCATATATTCATATTGTTATATTTTATATATGTTATATATGATATAAACAATTTCAATATTTTGCTTCTTCCCCGTCTCCAAATTTTAGGTTACTTCATCATTAAGAAACTAAGTTAAAAGACTATTAATTAATGACACATATTTCATATACATTGGTAATAACTAAAGTTATATAAAGAGGCTCGATAGTATATCTATTCCCCATATTCATATTGTTATATGTTATATATGATATAAACAATTTCAATATTTTGCTTCTTTCCCGTCACCAAATTTTAGGTTACTTCATCACTAAGAAACTAAGTTAAAAGACTATTAATTAAGGACAAATATTTCATATACATGGATAATAACTAAAGTTATATAAAGAGGCTCGATAGTATATCTATACCTATTTTTATATGTTATATATGATATAAACAATTTCAATATTTTTCTTCTTCCCCATCAACAAATTTTAGGTTACTTTATCAGTAAGAAACTAAGTTAAAAGACTATTACTTAATGACACATATTTCATATACATTGGTAATAATAAAAATTATATAACGAGGCTCGATAGTATATCTTATTCCCCATATTCATATTGTTATATGTTATATATGATATAAACAATTTCAATATTTTTCTTCTTCCCCATCAGGAAATTTTAAGTTTCTTCATCACTAAGAAACTAAGTTAAAAGAACTATTAATTAATGACACATATTTCATATACATTGGTAATAACTAAAGTTATATAAAGAGGCTCGATAGTATATCTATTCCCCATATTCATATTGTTATATGTTATATATGACATAAACAATTTCAATATTTTGCTTCTTTCCCGTCACCAAATTTTAGGTTACTTCATCACTAAGAAACTAAGTTAAAAGACTATTAATTAAGGACACATATTTCATATACATAGATAATAACTAAAGTTATATAAAAAGGCTCGATAGTATATCTATTCCCCATATTCATATTGTTATACGTTATATATGATATAAAAAATTTCAATATTTTTCTTCTTCCCCGTCACCAAATTTTAGGTTACTTCATCACTAAGAAACTAATTTAAAAGACTATTACTTAATGACACATATTTCATATACATTCATAATAATTAAAATTATATAACGAGGCTCGATAGTATATCTATTCCCCATATTCATATTGTTATATGTTTATATATGATATAAACAATTTCAATATTTTTCTTCTTCCCCATCAGCAAATTTTAGGGTTCTTCATGACTTAGAAACTAAGATAAAAAGACTATTAATTAATGACACATATTTCATATACATTGATAATAATTACAATTATATAAAGAGGCTCGATAGTATATCTATTCCCCATATTCATATTGTTATATGTTATATATGATATAAACAATTTCAATATTTTGCTTCTTCCCTGTCACCAAATTTTAGGTTACTTCTTCACTAAGAAACTAAGATAAAAGACTATTATATTTCATATACATTGATAATAACTACAATTATATAAGTATGCTCGATAGTATGTCTATTCCCAATATTCATATTGTTATATGTTATATATGATATAAAACAATTTCAATATTTTGCTTTTTCCATCAAATTTTAGGTTACTTCATCACTAAGAAACTAAGTTAAAAGACTATTAATTAATAACACATATTTCATATACATTGATAATAACTACAATTATATAAATAGGCTCGATAGTAAATCTATTCCATATATTCATATTGTTATATGTTATATATGTTATATATGATATAAACAATTTCAATATTTTTCTTCTTCCCCGTCACCAAATTTTAGGTTACTTCATCACTAAGAAACTAAGTTAAAAGACTATTAATTAAGGACACATATTTCATATACATCGATAATAACTAAAGATATATAAAAAGGCTCGATAGTATATCTATTCCCATATTCATATTGTTATACGTTATATATGATTTAAACAATTTCAATATTTTTCTTCTTCCCCATCAACAAATTTTAGGTTACTTCATCATTAAGAAACTAAGTTAAAAGACTATTACTTAATGACACATATTTCATATACATTGGTAATAATTAAAATTATATAACGAGGCTCGATAATATATCTATTTCCCATATTCATATTGTTATATGTTATATATGATATAAACAATTTCAATATTTTTCTTCTTCCCCATCAGGAAATTTAGGTTTCTTCATCACTAAGAAACTAAGATAAAAGACTATTAATTAAGGACACATATTTCATATACATTGATAATAACTACAATTATATCAAGAGACTCGATAGTATATATATTCCCCATATTCATATTGTTATATGTTATATATGATATAAACAATTTCAATATTTGCTTCTTCCCCGTCTCCAAATTTTAGGTTACTTCATCACTAAGAAACTAAGTTAAAAGACTATTAATTAATGACACATATTTCATATACATTGGTAATAACTAAAGTTATATAAAGAGGCTCGATAGTATATCTATTCCCCATATTCATATTGTTATATGTTATATATGATATAAACAATTTCAATATTTTGCTTCTTTCCCGTCACCAAATTTTAGGTTACTTCATCACTAAGAAACTAAGTTAAAAGACTATTAATTAAGGACACATATTTCATATACATGGATAATAACTAAAGTTATATAAAGAGGCTCGATAGTATATCTATACCTATTTTTATATGTTATATATGATATAAACAATTTCAATATTTTTCTTCTTCCCCATCAACAAATTTTAGGTTACTTTATCACTAAGAAACTAAGTTAAAAGACTATTAATTAATGACACATATTTGATATACATTGGTAATAACTAAAGTTATATAAAGAGGCTCGATAGTATATCTATTCCCCATATTCATATTGTTATATGTTATATATGATATAAACAATTTCAATATTTTGCTTCTTCCCGTCACCAAATTTTAGGTTACTTCATCACTAAGAAACTAAGTTAAAAGACTATTAATTAATGACACATATTTCATATACATTGGTAATAACTAAAGTTATATAAAGAGGCTCGATAGTATATCTATTCCCCATATTCATATTGTTATATGTTATATATGATATAAACAATTTCAATATTTTGCTTCTTTCCCGTCACCAAATTTTAGGTTACTTCATCACTAAGAAACTAAGTTAAAAGACTATTAATTAAGGAAACATATTTCATATACATGGATAATAACTAAAGTTATATCAAAAGGCTCGATAGTATATCTATTCCCCATATTCATATTGTTATACGTTATATATGATATAAAAAATTACAATATTTTTCTTCTTCCCCGTCACCAAATTTTAGGTTACTTCATCACTAAGAAAACTAAGTCAAAAGACTATTACTTAATGACACATATTTCATATACATCATAATAATTAAAATTATATAACGAGGCTCGATAGTATTTCTATTCCCCATATTCATATTGTTATATGTTATATATGATATAAACAATTTCAATATTTTTCTTCTTCCCCATCAGCAAATTTTAGGTTTTTTCATCACTAAGAAACTAAGATAAAAGACTATTAATTAATGACACATATTTCATATACATTGATAATAATTACAATTATATAAAGAGGCTCGATAGTATATCTATTCCACATATTCATATTGTTATATGTTATATATGATATAAACAATTTCAATATTTTGCTTCTTCCCTGTCACCAAATTTTAGGTTACTTCTTCACTAAGAAACTAAGATAAAAGAATATTATATTTCATATACATTGATAATAACTACAATTATATAAGTATGTTTGATAGTATGTCTATTCCCAATATTCATATTGTTATATGTTATATATGATATAAACAATTTCAATATTTTGCTTTTTCTCCGTCCCCAAATTTTAGGTTACTTCATCACTAAGAAACTAAGTTAAAAGACTATTAATTAATAACACATATTTCATATACATTGATAATAACTACAATTATATAAATAGGCTCGATAGTAAATCTATTCCCCATATTCATATTGTTATATGTTATATATGATATAAACAAATGTCAATATTTTGCTTCTTCCCTGTAAAAAAATTTTAGGTTAATTCATCACTAAGAAACTAAGTTAAAAGACTGTTAATTAATGACACATATTTCATATACATTCGTAATAATTAAAATTATATAACGAGGCTCGATAGTATATCTATTCCCCATATTCATATTATTATATGTTATATATGATATAAACAATTTCAATATTTTTCTTCTTCCCCATTAGCAAATTTTAGGTTACTTCATCCTTAAGAAACTAAGTAAAACGACTATTATTTAATGACACATATTTCATATACATTGGAAATAACTAAAGTTATATAAAGAGGCTCGATAGTATATTTATTCCCCATATTCATATTGTTATATGTTATATATGATATTATCAATTTCAATATTTTGCTTCTTTCTCGTCACCAAATTTTAGGTTACATCATCACTAAGAAACTAAGTTAAAAGACTATTAATTAATGACACATATTTCATATACATTGATAATAACTACAATTATATAAATAGGCTCGATAGTAAATCTATTCCATATATTCATATTGTTATATGTTATATATGTTATATATGATATAAACAATTTCAATATTTTTCTTCTTCCCCATTAGCAAATTTTAGGTTACTTCATCATTAAGAAACTAAGTTAAACGACTATTATTTAATGACACATATTTTATATACATTGATAATAACTAAAATTATATAAATAGGCTCGATAGTATATCTATTCCCCATATTTATATTATTATATGTTATATATGATATAAACAATTTCAATATTTTGCTTCTTCCCCGTCACCAAATTTTAGGTTACTTCATCACTAAGAAACTAAGTTAAAAGACTATTAATTAATGACACATATTTCATATACATTGGTAATAACTAAAGTTATATAAAGAGGCTCGATAGTATATCTATTCCCCATATTCATATTGTTATATGTTATATATGATATAAACAATTTCAATATTTTGCTTCTTTCCCGTCACCAAATTTTAGGTTACTTCATCACTAAGAAACTAAGTTAAAAGACTATTAATTAAGGACACATATTTCATATACATGGATAATAACTAAAGTTATATAAAAAGGCTCGATAGTATATCTATTCCCCATATTCATATTGTTATACGTTATATATGATATAAAAAATTTCAATATTTTTCTTCTTCCCCGTCACCAAATTTTAGGTTACTTCATCACTAAGAAACTAATTAAAAGACTATTACTTAATGACACATATTTCATATACATTCATAATAATTAAAATTATATAACGAGGCTCGATAGTATATCTATTCCCCATATTCATATTGTTATATGTTATATATGATATAAACAATTTCAATATTTTTCTTCTTCCCCATCAGCAAATTTTAGGGTTCTTCATGACTAAGAAACTAAGATAAAAGACTATTAATTAATGACACATATTTCATATACATTGATAATTATTACAATTATATAAAGAGGCTCGATAGTATATCTATTCCCCATATTCATATTGTTATATGTTATATATGATATAAACAATTTCAATATTTTGCTTCTTCCCTGTCACCAAATTTTAGGTTACTTCTTCACTAAGAAACTAAGATAAAAGACTATTATATTTCATATACATTGATAATAACTACAATTATATAAGTATGCTCGATAGTATGTCTATTCCCAATATTCATATTGTTATATGTTATATATGATATAAACAATTTCAATATTTTGCTTTTTCCCCGTAATCAAATTTTAGGTTACTTCATCACTAAGAAACTAAGTTAAAAGACTATTAATTAATAACACATATTTCATATACATTGATAATAACTACAATTATATAAATAGGCTCGATAGTAAATCTATTCCATATATTCATATTGTTATATGTTATATATGTTATATATGATATAAACAATTTCAATATTTTGCTTCTTCCCCGTCTCCAATTTTAGGTTACTTCATCATTAAGAAACTAAGTTAAAAGACTATTAATTAATGACACATATTTCATATACATTGGTAATAACTAAAGTTATATAAAGAGGCTCGATAGTATATCTATTCCCCATATTCATATTGTTATATGTTATATATGATATAAACAATTTCAATATTTTGCTTCTTTCCCGTCACCAAATTTTAGGTTACTTCATCACTAAGAAACTAAGTTAAAAGACTATTAATTAAGGACAAATATTTCATATACATGGATAATAACTAAAGTTATATAAAGAGGCTCGATAGTATATCTATACCTATTTTTATATGTTATATATGATATAAACAATTTCAATATTTTTCTTCTTCCCCATCAACAAATTTTAGGTTACTTTATCAGTAAGAAACTAAGTAAAAGACTATTACTTAATGACACATATTTCATATACATTGGTAATAATTAAAATTATATAACGAGGCTCGATAGTATATCTATTCCCCATATTCATATTGTTATATGTTATATATGATATAAACAATTTCAATATTTTTCTTCTTCCCCATCAGGAAATTTTAAGTTTCTTCATCACTAAGAAACTAAGTTAAAAGACTATTAATTAATGACACATATTTCATATACATTGGTAATAACTAAAGTTATATAAAGAGGCTCGATAGTATATCTATTCCCCATATTCATATTGTTATATGTTATATATGATATAAACAATTTCAATATTTTGCTTCTTTCCCGTCACCAAATTTTAGGTTACTTCATCACTAAGAAACTAAGTTAAAAGACTATTAATTAAGGACACATATTTCATATACATAGATAATAACTATAGTTATATAAAAAGGCTCGATAGTATATCTATTCCCATATTCATATTGTTATACATTATATATGATATAAAAAATTTCAATATTTTTCTTCTTCCCCGTCACCAAATTTTAGGTTACTTCATCACTAAGAAACTAATTTAAAAGACTATTACTTAATGACACATATTTCATATACATTCATAATAATTAAAATTATATAACGAGGCTCGATAGTATATCTATTCCCCATATTCATATTGTTATATGTTATATATGATATAAACAATTTCAATATTTTTCTTCTTCCCCATCAGCAAATTTTAGGGTTCTTCATGACTAAGAAACTAAGATAAAAGACTATTAATTAATGACACATATTTCATATACATTGATAATAATTACAATTATATAAAGAGGCTCGATAGTATATCTATTCCCCATATTCATATTGTTATATGTTATATATGATATAAACAATTTCAATATTTTGCTTCTTCCCTGTCACCAAATTTTAGGTTACTTCTTCACTAAGAAACTAAGATAAAAGACTATTATATTTCATATACATTGATAATAACTACAATTATATAAGTATGCTCGATAGTATGTCTATTCCCAATATTCATATTGTTATATGTTATATATGATATAAACAATTTCAATATTTTGCTTTTTCCCCGTAATCAAATTTTAGGTTACTTCATCACTAAGAAACTAAGTTAAAAGACTATTAATTAATAACACATATTTCATATACATTGATAATAACTACAATTATATAAATAGGCTCGATAGTAAATCTATTCCATATATTCATATTGTTATATGTTATATATGTTATATATGATATAAACAATTTCAATATTTTTCTTCTTCCCCGTCACCAAATTTTAGGTTACTTCATCACTAAGAAACTAAGTTAAAAGACTATTAATTAAGGACACATATTTCATATACATCGATAATAACTAAAGATATATAAAAAGGCTCGATAGTATATCTATTCCCCATATTCATATTGTTATACGTTATATATGATTTAAACAATTTCAATATTTTTCTTCTTCCCCATCAGGAAATTTTAGGTTTCTTCATCACTAAGAAACTAAGATAAAAGACTATTAATTAAGGACACATATTTCATATACATTGATAATAACTACAATTATATCAAGAGACTCGATAGTATATATATTCCCCATATTCATATTGTTATATGTTATATATGATATAAACAATTTCAATATTTTGCTTCTTCCCCGTCTCCAAATTTTAGGTTACTTCATCACTAAGAAACTAAGTTAAAAGACTATTAATTAATGACACATATTTCATATACATTGGTAATAACTAAAGTTATATAAAGAGGCTCGATAGTATATCTATTCCCCATATTCATATTGTTATATGTTATATATGATATAAACAATTTCAATATTTTGCTTCTTTCCCGTCACCAAATTTTAGGTTACTTCATCACTAAGAAACTAAGTTAAAAGACTATTAATTAAGGACACATATTTCATATACATGAATAATAACTAAAGTTATATAAAGAGGCTCGATAGTATATCTATACCTATTTTTATATGTTATATATGATATAAACAATTTCAATATTTTTCTTCTTCCCCATCAACAAATTTTAGGTTACTTTATCAGTAAGAAACTAAGTTAAAAGACTATTACTTAATGACACATATTTCATATACATTGGTAATAATTAAAATTATATAACGAGGCTCGATAGTATATCTATTCCCCATATTCATATTGTTATATGTTATATATGATATAAACAATTTCAATATTCTTCTTCTTCCCCATCAGGAAATTTTAAGTTTCTTCATCACTGAGAAACTAAGTTAAAAGACTATTAATTAAGGACACATATTTCTTATACATTTATAGTAACTACAATTATATCAAGAGACTCGATAGTATATCTATTCCCCATATTCATATTGTTATATGTTATATATGATATATAGAATTTCAATATTTTGTTTCTTCCTCGTAACCAAATTTTAGGTTACTTCATCACTAAGAAAATAAGTTAAAAGACTATTACTTAATGACACATATTTCATATACATTCATACTAATTAAAATTATATAAGGAGGCTCGATAGTATATTTATTCCCCATATTCATATTGTTATATGTTATATTTGATATAAACAATTTCAATATTTTTCTTCGTCCCCATCAGCAAATTTTAGGTTACTTCATCATTAAGAAACTAAGTTAAACGACTATTATTTAATGACACATATTTTATATACATTGGTAATAATGAAAATTATATAAAGAGGCTTGATAGTATATTTATTCCCAATATTAATATTGTTATATGTTATATATGATATAAACAATTTCAATATTTGACTTCTTCCCCGTCACCAAATTTTAGGTTACTTCATCACTAAGAAACTAAGATAAAAGACTATTAATTAAGGACACATATTTCATATACATTGAAAATAACTACAATTATATCAAGAGGCTCGATAGTATATCTATTCCCCATATTCATATTGTTATATGTTATATATGATATAAACAATTTCAATATTTTGCTTCTTCCCTGTCACCAAATTTTAGGTTACTTTATCAGTAAGAAAATAAGTTAAAAGACTATTAATTAATGACACATATTTCATATACATTGATAATAACTAAAGTAATATAAAGAGGCTCGATAGTATATCTATTCGCCATATTTATATTGTTATATGTTATATATGATATAAACAATTTCAATATTTTGCTTCTTCCCCATCAACAAATTTTAGGTTACTTCATCATTAAGAAACTAAGTTAAAATACTATTATTTAATGACACATAATACATATACATTGGTAATAACTAAAGTTATATAAACAGGCTCGATAGTATATCTATTCCCCATATTTATATTGTCATATGTTATATATGATATAAACAACTTCAATATGTTGCTTCTTCCCCGTCACCAAATTTTAGGTTACTTCATCACTAAGAAATTAAGATAAAAGACTATTAATTAATGGAACATATTTCATATACATTGATAATAACTACAATTATATAAAGAAGGCTCGATAGTATATCTATTCCCTATATTCATATTGTTATATGTTATATATGATATAAACAATTTCAATATTTACTTCTTCCCCATCAGCAAATTTTAGGTTACTTCATCATTATGAAACTAAGTTAAAAGACTATTATTTAATGACACATATTTCATATACATTCGTAATAACTATAATTATATAAAGAGGCTCGATAGTATATCTATTCCCCATATTCATATTGTTATATGTTATATATGATATAAACAATTTCAATATTTACTTCTTCCCCATCAACAAATTTTAGGTTACTTCATCATTAAGAAACTATGTTAAAAGACTATTATTTAATGACACATATTTTATATACATTGGTAATAATTAAAATTATATAAATAGGCTAGATAGTATATTTATTCCCATTATTCATATTGTTATATGTTATATATGATATAAACAATTTCAATATTTTGCTTCTTCCCTGTCACCAAATTTTAGGTTACTTCATCACTAAGAAACTAAGATTAAAGACAATTAATTAAGGACACATATTTCATATACATTGATAATAACTACAATTATATAAAGAGGCTCGATAGTATATCTATTCCCCATATTCATATTGTTATATGTTATATATGATATAAACAATTTCAATATTTTGCTTCTTCCCCGTCACCAAATTTTAGGTTACTTTATCATTAAGAAAATAAGTTAAAATACTATTATTTAATGACACATATTTCATATACATTGGTAATAATTAAAATTATATAAAGAGGCTCGATAGTATATTTATTCCCAATATTCATATTGTTATATGTTATATATGATATAAACAATTTCAATATTTACTTCTTCCCCATCAGCAAATTTTAGGTTACTTCATCATTAAGAAACTAAGATAAAAGATTATTAATTAAGGACACATATTTCATATACATTGATAATAACTACAATTATATCAAGAGGCTCGATAGTATATCTATTCCCCATATTCATATTGTTATATGTTATATATGATATAAACAATTTCAATATTTTGCTTCTTCCCTGTCACCAAATTTTAGGTTACTTTATCACTAAGAAAATAAGTTAAAAGACTATTAATTAATGACACATATTTCATATACATTGATAATAACTAAAGTAATATAAAGAGGCTCGATAGTATATCTATTCCCCATATTTATATTGTTATATGTTATATATGATATAAACAATTTCAATATTTTGCTTCTTCCCCATCAACAAATTTTAGGTTACTTCATCATTAAGAAACTAAGTTAAACGACTATTATTTAATGACACATATTACATATACATTGGTAATAACTAAAGTTATATAAACAGGCTCGATAGTATATCTATTCCCCATATTTATATTGTCATATGTTATATATGATATAAACAATTTCAATATTTTGCTTCTTGCCCGTCACCAAATTTTAGGTTACTTTATGATTAAGAAAATAAGTTAAAAGACTATTATTTTATGACACATATTTCATATACATTCGTACTAATTAAAATTATATAAGGAGGCTCGATAGTATATTTATTCCCCATATTCATATTGTTATATGTTATATTTGATATAAACAATTTCAATATTTTTCTTCGTCCCCATCAGCAAATTTTAGGTTACTTCATCATTAAGAAACTAAGTTAAACGACTATTATTTAATGACACATATTACATATACATTGGTAATAACTAAAGTTATATAAACAGGCTCGATAGTATATCTATTTCCCATATTTATATTGTCATATGTTATATATGATATAAACAATTTCAATATTTTGCTTTTTGCCCGTCACCAAATTTTAGGTTACTTTATGATTAAGAAAATAAGTTAAAAGACTATTATTTTATGACACATATTTCATATACATTCGTACTAATTAAAATTATATAAGGAGGCTCGATAGTATATTTATTCCCCATATTGATATTGTTATATGTTATATTTGATATAAACAATTTGAATATTTTTCTTCGTCCCCATCAGCAAATTTTAGGTTACTTCATCATTAAGAAACTAAGTTAAACGACTATTATTTAATGACACATATTTTATATACATTGGTAATAATGAAAATTATATAAAGAGGCTTGATAGTATATTTATTCCCAATATTCATATTGTTATATGTTATATATGATATAAACAATTTCAATATTTGGCTTCTTCCCCGTCACCAAATTTTAGGTTACTTCATCACTAAGAAACTAAGATAAAAGACTATTAATTAAGGACACATATTTCATATACATTTATAATAACTACAATTATATCAAGAGGCTCGATAGTATATCTATTCCCCATATTCATATGGTTATATGTTATATATGATATAAACAATTTCAATATTTTGCTTCTTCCCTGTCAACAAATTTTAGGTTACTTCATCATTAAGAAACTAAGTTAAACGACTATTATTTAATGACACATATTACATATACATTGGTAATAACTAAAGTTATATAAACAGGCTCGATAATATATCTATTCCCCATATTTATATTGTCATATGTTATATATGATATAAACAACTTCAATATTTTGCTTCCTCCCCGTCACCAAATTTTAGGTTACTTCATCACTAAGAAACAAAGATAAAAGACTATTAATTAATGGCACATATTACATATACATTGGTAATAACTAAAGTTATATAAACAGACTCGATAGTATATCTATTCCCCATATTCATATTGTTATATGTTATATATGATATAAACAATTTCAATATTTACTTATTCCCCATCAGCAAATTTTAGGTTACTTCATCATTAAGAAACTAAGTTAAAATACTATTATTTAATGACACTTATTTCATATACATTGATAATAACTAAAGATATATAAAGAGGCTCGATAGTATATCTATTCCCCATATTTATATTTTTATATGTTATATATGATATAAACAATTTCAATATTTTGATTCTTCCCCATCAACAAATTTTACGTTACTTCATCATTAAGAAACTAAGTTAAACGACTATTATTTAATGACACATATTACATATACATTGGTAATAACTAAAGTTATATAAACAGGCTCGATAGTATATCTACTACCCATATTTATATTGTCATATGTTATATATGATATAAACAACTTCAATATTTTGCTTCTTCCCCGTCACCAAATTTTAGGTTACCTTATCACTAAGAAACTAAGTTAAACGACTATTATTTAATGACACATATTTCATATACATTGGTAATAATTAAAATTATATAAAGAGGCTCGATAGTATATTTATTCCCAATATTCACATTGTTATATGTTATATATGATATAAACAATTTAAATATTTTGCTTCTTCCCCGTCACCAAATTTTAGGTTACTTCATCACTAAGAAACTAAGATAAAAGACCATTAAGTAAGGACACATATTTCATATACATTGATAATAACTACAATTATATCAAGAGATTCGATAGTATATCTATTCCCCATATTCATATTGTTATATGTTATATATGATATAAACAATTTCAATATTTTGCTTCATCCCCGTAACCAAATTTTAGGTTACTTTATCATTAAGAAAATTAGTTAAAAGACTATTATTTAATGACACATATTTCATAAACATTCGTAATAATTAAAATTATATAACGAGGCTCGATAGTATATCTATTCCCCATATTCATATTGTTATATGTTATATTTGATATAAACAATTTGAATATTTTTCTTCGTCCCCATCAGCAAATTTTAGGTTACTTCATCATTAAGAAACTAAGTTAAACGACTATTATTTAATGACACATATTTTATATACATTGGTAATAATTAAAATTATATAAAGAGGCTCGATAGTATATTTATTCCCAATATTCATATTGTTATATGTTATATATGATATAAACAATTTCAATATTTTGCTTCTTCCCCGTCACTAAATTTTAGGTTACTTCATCACTAGCAACTAAGATAAAAGACTATTAATTAAGGACACATATTTCATATACATTGATAATAACTACAATTATATCAAGAGGTTCGATAGTATATCTATTCCACATATTCATATTGTTATATGTTATATATGATATAAACAATTTCAATATTTTGCTTCTTCCCTGTCACCAAATTTTAGGTTACTTCATCACTAAGAAACTAAGATAAAAGACTATTAATTAATGGCACATATTTCATATACATTAATAATAACTACAATTATATAAAGAGGCTCGATAGTACATTTATTCCCCATATTCATATTGTTATATGTTATATATGTTATAAACAATTTCAATATTTTTCTTCTTCCCCATCAGCAAATTTTAGGTTACTTCATCATTAAGAAACTAAGTTAAACGACTATTATTTAATGACACATATTTCATATACATTGGTAATAATTAAAATTATATAAAGAGGCTCGATAGTATATTTATTCCCAATATTCACATTGTTATATGTTATATATGATATAAACAATTTAAATATTTTGCTTCTTCCCCGTCACCAAATTTTAGGTTACTTCATCACTAAGAAACTAAGATAAAAGACCATTAAGTAAGGACACATATTTCATATACATTGATAATAACTACAATTATATCAAGAGATTCGATAGTATATCTATTCCCCATATTCATATTGTTATTTGTTATATATGATATAAACAATTTCAATATTTTGCTTCATCCCCGTCACCAAATTTTAGGGTACTTCATCACTAAGAAACTAAGATAAAAGACTATTAATTAAGGACACATATTTCATATACATTGATAATAACTACAATTATATCAAGAGGCTCGATAGTATATCTATTCCCCATATTCATATTGTTATATGTTATATATGATATAAACAATTTCAATATTTTGCTTCTTCCCCGTCACCAAATTTTAGGTTACTTTATCACTAAGAAAATAAGTTAAAAGACTATTAATTAATGACACATATTTCATATACATTGATAATAACTAAAGATATATGAAGAGGCTCGATAGTATATCTATTCCCCATATTTATATTTTTATATGTTATATATGATATAAACAATTTAAATATTTTGATTCTTCCCCATCAACAAATTTTAGGTTACTTCATCATTAAGAAACTAAGTTAAACGACTATTATTTAATGACACATATTACATATACATTGGTAATAACTAAAGTTATATAAACAGGCTCGATAGTATATCTACTCCCCATATTTATATTGTCATATGTTATATATGATATAAACAACTTCAATATTTTGCTTCTTCCCCGTCACCAAATTTTAGGTTACCTTATCACTAAGAAACTAAGATAAAAGACTATTAATTAATGGCACACATTTCATATACATTGATAATAACTACAATTATATAAAGAGGCTCGATAGTATCTCTATTCCCCATATTCATATTTTTATATGTTATATATGATATAAACAATTTCAATATTTACTTCTTCCCCATCAGCAAATTTTAGGTTACTTCATCATTAAGAAACTAACTTAAAAGACTATTATTTAATGACACAAATTTCATATACATTGATAATAACTACAATTATATAAAGAGGCTCGATAGTATATCTATTCCTCATATTCATATTGTTATATGTTATATATGATATAAACAATTTCAATATTTTTCTTCTTCCCCATCAGCAAATTTTAGGTTACTTCATCATTAAGAAACTAAGTTAAACGACTATTATTTAATGACACATATTTCATATACATTGGTAATAATTAAAATTATATAAAGAGGCTCGATAGTATATTTATTCCCAATATTCACATTGTTATATGTTATATATGATATAAACAATTTCAATATTTTGCTTCTTCCCCGTCACCAAATTTTAGGTTACTTCATCACTAAGAAACTAAGATAAAAGACCATTAAGTAAGGACACATATTTCATATACATTGATAATAACTACAATTATATCAAGAGATTCGATAGTATATCTATTCCCCATATTCATATTGTTATATGTTATATATGATATAAACAATTTCAATATTTTGCTTCATCCCCGTAACCAAATTTTAGGTTACTTTATCATTAAGAAAATTAGTTAAAAGACTATTATTTAATGACACATATTTCATAAACATTCGTAATAATTAAAATTATATAACGAGGCTCGATAGTATATCTATTCCCCATATTCATATTGTTATATGTTATATTTGATATAAACAATTTGAATATTTTTCTTCGTCCCCATCAGCAAATTTTAGGTTACTTCATCATTAAGAAACTAAGTTAAACGACTATTATTTAATGACACATATTTTATATACATTGGTAATAATTAAAATTATATAAAGAGGCTCGATAGTATATTTATTCTCAATATTCATATTGTTATATGTTATATATGATATAAACAATTTCAATATTTTGCTTCTTCCCCGTCACTAAATTTTAGGTTACTTCATCAACAGCAACTAAGATAAAAGACTATTAATTAAGGACACATATTTCATATACATTGATAATAACTACAATTATATCAAGAGGTTCGATAGTATATCTATTCCACATATTCATATTGTTATATGTTATATATGATATAAACAATTTCAATATTTTGTTTCTTCCCTGTCACCAAATTTTAGGTTACTTCATCACTAAGAAACTAAGATAAAAGACTATTAATTAATGGCACATATTTCATATACATTAATAATAACTACAATTATATAAAGAGGCTCGATAGTACATTTATTCCCCATATTCATATTGTTATATGTTATATATGTTATAAACAATTTCAATATTTTTCTTCTTCCCCATCAGCAAATTTTAGGTTACTTCATCATTAAGAAACTAAGTTAAACGACTATTATTTAATGACACATATTTCATATACATTGGTAATAATTAAAATTATATAAAGAGGCTCGATAGTATATTTATTCCCAATATTCACATTGTTATATGTGATATATGATATAAACAATTTAAATATTTTGCTTCTTCCCCGTCACCAAATTTTAGGTTACTTCATCACTAAGAAACTAAGATAAAAGACCATTAAGTAAGGACACATATTTCATATACATTGATAATAACTACAATTATATCAAGAGATTCGATAGTATATCTATTCCCCATATTCATATTGTTATATGTTATATATGATATAAACAATTTCAATATTTTGCTTTATCCCCGTAACCAAATTTTAGGTTACTTTATCATTAAGAAAATTAGTTAAAAGACTATTATTTAATGACACATATTTCATAAACATTCGTAATAATTAAAATTATATAACGAGGCTCGATAGTATATCTATTCCCCATATTCATATTGTTATATGTTATATTTGATATAAACAATTTGAATATTTTTCTTCGTCCCCATCAGCAAATTTTAGGTTACTTCATCATTAAGAAACTAAGTTAAACGACTATTATTTAATGACACATATTTTATATACATTGGTAATAATTAAAATTATATAAAGAGGCTCGATAGTATATTTATTCCCAATATTCATATTGTTATATGTTATATATGATATAAACAATTTCAATATTTTGCTTCTTCCCCGTCACTAAATTTTAGGTTACTTCATCACTAGCAACTAAGATAAAAGACTATTAATTAAGGACACATATTTCATATACATTGATAATAACTACAATTATATCAAGAGGTTCGATATTATATCTATTCCACATATTCATATTGTTATATGTTATATATGATATAAACAATTTCAATATTTTGCTTCTTCCCTGTCACCAAATTTTAGGTTACTTCATCACTAAGAAACTAAGATAAAAGACTATTAATTAATGGCACATATTTCATATACATTAATAATAACTACAATTATATAAAGAGGCTCGATAGTACATTTATTCCCCATATTCATATTGTTATATGTTATATATGTTATAAACAATTTCAATATTTACTTCTTCCCCATCAGCAAATTTTAGGTTACTTCATCATTAAGAAACTAAGTTAAAAGACTATTATTTAATGACACATATTTCATATACATTCGTAATAATTAAAATTATATAACGAGGCTTGATAGTATATTTATTCCCCATATTCATATTGTTATATGTTATATTTGATATAAACAATTTCAATATTTTTCTTCGTCCCCATCAGCAAATTTTACGTTACTTCATCATTAAGAAACTAAGTTAAACGACTATTATTTAATGACACATATTTTATATACATTGGTAATAATTAAAATTATATAAAGAGGCTCGATAGTATATTTATTCCCAATATTCATATTGTTATATGTTATATATGATATAAACAATTTCAATATTTGGCTTCTTCCCCGTCACCAAATTTTAGGGTACTTCATCACTAAGAAACTAAGATAAAAGACTATTAATTAAGGACACATATTTCATATACATTGATAATAACTACAATTATATCAAGAGGCTCGATAGTATATCTATTCCCCATATTCATATTGTTATATGTTATATATGATATAAACAATTTCAATATTTTGCTTCTTCCCCGTCACCAAATTTTAGGTTACTTTATCACTAAGAAAATAAGTTAAAAGACTATTAATTAATGACACATATTTCATATACATTGATAATAACTAAAGATATATGAAGAGGCTCGATAGTATATCTATTCCCCATATTTATATTTTTATATGTTATATATGATATAAACAATTTAAATATTTTGATTCTTCCCCATCAACAAATTTTAGGTTACTTCATCATTAAGAAACTAAGTTAAACGACTATTATTTAATGACACATATTACATATACATTGGTAATAACTAAAGTTATATAAACAGGCTCGATTGTATATCTACTCCCCATATTTATATTGTCATATGTTATATATGATATAAACAACTTCAATATTTTGCTTCTTCCCCGTCACCAAATTTTAGGTTACCTTATCACTAAGAAACTAAGATAAAAGACTATTAATTAATGGCACACATTTCATATACATTGATAATAACTACAATTATATAAAGAGGCTCGATAGTATCTCTATTCCCCATATTCATATTTTTATATGTTATATATGATATAAACAATTTCAATATTTACTTCTTCCCCATCAGCAAATTTTAGGTTACTTCATCATTAAGAAACTAACTTAAAAGACTATTATTTAATGACACATATTTCATATACATTGATAATAACTACAATTATATAAAGAGGCTCGATAGTATATCTATTCCTCATATTCATATTGTTATATGTTATATATGATATAAACAATTTCAATATTTTTCTTCTTCCCCATCAGCAAATTTTAGGTTACTTCATCATTAAGAAACTAAGTTAAACGACTATTATTTAATGACACATATTTCATATACATTGGTAATAATTAAAATTATATAAAGAGGCTCGATAGTATATTTATTCCCAATATTCACATTGTTATATGTTATATATGATATAAACAATTTCAATATTTTGCTTCTTCCCCGTCACCAAATTTTAGGTTACTTCATCACTAAGAAACTAAGATAAAAGACCATTAAGTAAGGACACATATTTCATATACATTGATAATAACTACAATTATATCAAGAGATTCGATAGTATATCTATTCCCCATATTCATATTGTTATATGTTATATATGATATAAATAATTTCAATATTTTGCTTCATCCCCGTAACCAAATTTTAGGTTACTTTATCATTAAGAAAATTAGTTAAAAGACTATTATTTAATGACACATATTTCATAAACATTCGTAATAATTAAAATTATATAACGAGGCTCGATAGTATATCTATTCCCCATATTCATATTGTTATATGTTATATTTGATATAAACAATTTGAATATTTTTCTTCGTCCCCATCAGCAAATTTTAGGTTACTTCATCATTAAGAAACTAAGTTAAACGACTATTATTTAATGACACATATTTTATATACATTGGTAATAATTAAAATTATATAAAGAGGCTCGATAGTATATTTATTCCCAATATTCATATTGTTATATGTTATATATGATATAAACAATTTCAATATTTTGCTTCTTCCCCGTCACTAAATTTTAGGTTACTTCATCACTAGCAACTAAGATAAAAGACTATTAATTAAGGACACATATTTCATATACATTGATAATAACTACAATTATATCAAGAGGCTCGATAGTATCTCTATTCCCCATATTCATATTGTTATATGTTATATATGATATAAACAATTTCAATATTTTACTTCTTCCCCATCAGCAAATTTTAGGTTACTTCATCATTAAGAAACTAACTTAAAAGACTATTATTTAATGACACAAATTTCATATACATTGATAATAACTACAATTATATAAAGAGGCTCGATAGTATATCTATTCCTCATATTCATATTGTTATATGTTATATATGATATAAACAATTTCAATATTTTTCTTCTTCCCCATCAGCAAATTTTAGGTTACTTCATCATTAAGAAACTAAGTTAAACGACTATTATTTAATGACACATATTTCATATACATTGGTAATAATTAAAATTATATAAAGAGGCTCGATCGTATATTTATTCCCAATATTCACATTGTTATATGTTATATATGATATAAACAATTTCAATATTTTGCTTCTTCCCCGTCACCAAATTTTAGGTTACTTCATCACTAAGAAACTAAGATAAAAGACCATTAAGTAAGGACACATATTTCATATACATTGATAATAACTACAATTATATCAAGAGATTCGATAGTATATCTATTCCCCATATTCATATTGTTATATGTTATATATGATATAAACAATTTCAATATTTTGCTTCATCCCCGTAACCAAATTTTAGGTTACTTTATCATTAAGAAAATTAGTTAAAAGACTATTATTTAATGACACATATTTCATAAACATTCGTAATAATTAAAATTATATAACGAGGCTCGATAGTATATCTATTCCCCATATTCATATTGTTATATGTTATATTTGATATAAACAATTTGAATATTTTTCTTCGTCCCCATCAGCAAATTTTAGGTTACTCCATCATTAAGAAACTAAGTTAAACGACTATTATTTAATGACACATATTTTATATACATTGGTAATAATTAAAATTATATAAAGAGGCTCGATAGTATATTTATTCCCAATATTCATATTGTTATATGTTATATATGATATAAACAATTTCAATATTTTGCTTCTTCCCCGTCACTAAATTTTAGGTTACTTCATCAACAGCAACTAAGATAAAAGACTATTAATTAAGGACACATATTTCATATACATTGATAATAACTACAATTATATCAAGAGGTTCGATAGTATATCTATTCCACATATTCATATTGTTATATGTTATATATGATATAAACAATTTCAATATTTTGCTTCTTCCCTGTCACCAAATTTTAGGTTACTTCATCACTAAGACACTAAGATAAAAGACTATTAATTAATGGCACATATTTCATATACATTAATAATAACTACAATTATATAAAGAGGCTCGATAGTACATTTATTCCCCATATTCATATTGTTATATGTTATATATGTTATAAACAATTTCAATATTTTTCTTCTTCCCCATCAGCAAATTTTAGGTTACTTCATCATTAAGAAACTAAGTTAAACGACTATTATTTAATGACACATATTTCATATACATTGGTAATAATTAAAATTATATAAAGAGGCTCGATAGTATATTTATTCCCAATATTCACATTGTTATATGTTATATATGATATAAACAATTTAAATATTTTGCTTCTTCCCCGTCACCAAATTTTAGGTTACTTCATCACTAAGAAACTAAGATAAAAGACCATTAAGTAAGGACACATATTTCATATACATTGATAATAACTACAATTATATCAAGAGATTCGATAGTATATCTATTCCCCATATTCATATTGTTATATGTTATATATGATATAAACAATTTCAATATTTTGCTTCATCCCCGTAACCAAATTTTAGGTTACTTTATCATTAAGAAAATTAGTTAAAAGACTATTATTTAATGACACATATTTCATAAACATTCGTAATAATTAAAATTATATAACGAGGCTCGATAGTATATCTATTCCCCATATTCATATTGTTATATGTTATATTTGATATAAACAATTTGAATATTTTTCTTCGTCCCCATCAGCAAATTTTAGGTTACTTCATCATTAAGAAACTAAGTTAAACGACTATTATTTAATGACACATATTTTATATAGATTGGTAATAATTAAAATTATATAAAGAGGCTCGATAGTATATTTATTCCCAATATTCATATTGTTATATGTTATATATGATATAAACAATTTCAATATTTTGCTTCTTCCCCGTCACTAAATTTTAGGTTACTTCATCACTAGCAACTAAGATAAAAGACTATTAATTAAGGACACATATTTCATATACATTGATAATAACTACAATTATATCAAGAGGTTCGATAGTATATCTATTCCACATATTCATATTGTTATATGTTATATATGATATAAACAATTTCAATATTTTGCTTCTTCCCTGTCACCAAATTTTAGGTTACTTCATCACTAAGAAACTAAGATAAAAGACTATTAATTAATGGCACATATTTCATATACATTAATAATAACTACAATTATATAAAGAGGCTCGATAGTACATTTATTCCCCATATTCATATTGTTATATGTTATATATGTTATAAACAATTTCAATATTTACTTCTTCTCCATCAGCAAATTTTAGGTTACTTCATCATTAAGAAACTAAGTTAAAAGACTATTATTTAATGACACATATTTCATATACATTCGTAATAATTAAAATTATATAACGAGGCTTGATAGTATATTTATTCCCCATATTCATATTGTTATATGTTATATTTGATATAAACAATTTCAATATTTTTCTTCGTCCCCATCAGCAAATTTTACGTTACTTCATCATTAAGAAACTAAGTTAAACGACTATTATTTAATGACACATATTTTATATACATTGGTAATAATTAAAATTATATAAAGAGGCTCGATAGTGTATTTATTCCCAATATTCATATTGTTATATGTTATATATGATATAAACAATTTCAATATTTGGCTTCTTCCCCGTCACCAAATTTTAGGGTACTTCATCACTAAGAAACTAAGATAAAAGACTATTAATTAAGGACACATATTTCATATACATTGATAATAACTACAATTATATCAAGAGGCTCGATAGTATATCTATTCCCCATATTCATATTGTTATATGTTATATATGATATAAACAATTTCAATATTTTGCTTCTTCCCCGTCACCAAATTTTAGGTTACTTTATCACTAAGAAAATAAGTTAAAAGACTATTAATTAATGACACATATTTCATATACATTGATAATAACTAAAGATATATGAAGAGGCTCGATAGTATATCTATTCCCCATATTTATATTTTTATATGTTATATATGATATAAACAATTTAAATATTTTGATTCTTCCCCATCAACAAATTTTAGGTTACTTCATCATTAAGAAACTAAGTTAAACGACTATTATTTAATGACACATATTACATATACATTGGTAATAACTAAAGTTATATAAACAGGCTCGATAGTATATCTACTCCCCATATTTATATTGTCATATGTTATATATGATATAAACAACTTCAATATTTTGCTTCTTCCCCGTCACCAAATTTTAGGTTACCTTATCACTAAGAAACTAAGATAAAAGACTATTAATTAATGGCACACATTTCATATACATTGATAATAACTACAATTATATAAAGAGGCTCGATAGTATCTCTATTCCCCATATTCATATTTTTATATGTTATATATGATATAAACAATTTCAATATTTACTTCTTCCCCATCAGCAAATTTTAGGTTACTTCATCATTAAGAAACTAACTTAAAAGACTATTATTTAATGACACATATTTCATATACATTGATAATAACTACAATTATATAAAGAGGCTCGATAGTATATCTATTCCTCATATTCATATTGTTATATGTTATATATGATATAAACAATTTCAATATTTTTCTTCTTCCCCATCAGCAAATTTTAGGTTACTTCATCATTAAGAAACTAAGTTAAACGACTATTATTTAATGACACATATTTCATATACATTGGTAATAATTAAAATTATATAAAGAGGCTCGATAGTATATTTATTCCCAATATTCACATTGTTATATGTTATATATGATATAAACAATTTCAATATTTTGCTTCTTCCCCGTCACCAAATTTTAGGTTACTTCATCACTAAGAAACTAAGATAAAAGACCATTAAGTAAGGACACATATTTCATATACATTGATAATAACTACAATTATATCAAGAGATTCGATAGTATATCTATTCCCCATATTCATATTGTTATATGTTATATATGATATAAACAATTTCAATATTTTGCTTCATCCCCGTAACCAAATTTTAGGTTACTTTATCATTAAGAAAATTAGTTAAAAGACTATTATTTAATGACACATATTTCATAAACATTCGTAATAATTAAAATTATATAACGAGGCTCGATAGTATATCTATTCCCCATATTCATATTGTTATATGTTATATTTGATATAAACAATTTGAATATTTTTCTTCGTCCCCATCAGCAAATTTTAGGTTACTTCATCATTAAGAAACTAAGTTAAACGACTATTATTTAATGACACATATTTTATATACATTGGTAATAATTAAAATTATATAAAGAGGCTCGATAGTATATTTATTCCCAATATTCATATTGTTATATGTTATATATGATATAAACAATTTCAATATTTTGCTTCTTCCCCGTCACTAAATTTTAGGTTACTTCATCACTAGCAACTAAGATAAAAGACTATTAATTAAGGACACATATTTCATATACATTGATAATAACTACAATTATATCAAGAGGTTCGATAGTATATCTATTCCACATATTCATATTGTTATATGTTATATATGATATAAACAATTTCAATATTTTGCTTCTTCCCTGTCACCAAATTTTAGGTTACTTCATCACTAAGAAACTAAGATAAAAGACTATTAATTAATGGCACATATTTCATATACATTAATAATAACTACAATTATATAAAGAGGCTCGATAGTACATTTATTCCCCATATTCATATTGTTATATGTTATATATGTTATAAACAATTTCAATATTTTTCTTCTTCCCCATCAGCAAATTTTAGGTTACTTCATCATTAAGAAACTAAGTTAAACGACTATTATTTAACGACACATATTTCATATACATTGGTAATAATTAAAATTATATAAAGAGGCTCGATAGTATATTTATTCCCAATATTCACATTGTTATATGTTATATATGATATAAACAATTTAAATATTTTGCTTCTTCCCCGTCACCAAATTTTAGGTTACTTCATCACTAAGAAACTAAGATAAAAGACCATTAAGTAAGGACACATATTTCATATACATTGATAATAACTACAATTATATCAAGAGATTCGATAGTATATCTATTCCCCATATTCATATTGTTATATGTTATATATGATATAAACAATTTTAATATTTTGCGTCATCCCCGTAACCAAATTTTAGGTTACTTTATCATTAAGAAAATTAGTTAAAAGACTATTATTTAATGACACATATTTCATAAACATTCGTAATAATTAAAATTATATAACGAGGCTCGATAGTATATCTATTTCCCATATTCATATTGTTATATGTTATATTTGATATAAACAATTTGAATATTTTTCTTCGTCCCCATCAGCAAATTTTAGGTTACTTCATCATTAAGAAACTAAGTTAAACGACTATTATTTAATGACACATATTTTATATACATTGGTAATAATTAAAATTATATAAAGAGGCTCGATAGTATATTTATTCCCAATATTCATATTGTTATATGTTATATATGATATAAACAATTTTAATATTTTGCTTCTTCCCCGTCACTAAATTTTAGGTTACTTCATCACTAGCAACTAAGATAAAAGACTATTAATTAAGGACACATATTTCATATACATTGATAATAACTACAATTATATCAAGAGGTTCGATAGTATATATATTCCACATATTCATATTGTTATATGTTATATATGATATAAACAATTTCAATATTTTGCTTCTTCCCTGTCACCAAATTTTAGGTTACTTCATCACTAAGAAACTAAGATAAAAGACTATTAATTAATGGCACATATTTCATATACATTAATAATAACTACAATTATATAAAGAGGCTCGATAGTACATTTATTCCCCATATTCATATTGTTATATGTTATATATGTTATAAACAATTTCAATATTTACTTCTTCCCCATCAGCAAATTTTAGGTTACTTCATCATTAAGAAACTAAGTTAAAAGACTATTATTTAATGACACATATTTCATATACATTCGTAATAATTAAAATTATATAACGAGGCTCGATAGTATATCTATTCCCCATATTCATATTGTTATATGTTATATTTGATATAAACAATTTCAATATTTTTCTTCTTCCCCATCACCAAATTTTAGGTTACTTCATCATTAAGAAACTAAGTTAAAAGACTATTATTTAATGACACATATTTCATATACATTCGTAATAATTAAAATTATATAACGAGACTCGATAGTATATTTATTCCCCATATTCATATTGTTATATGTTATATTTGATATAAACAATTTCAATATTTTTCTTCGTCCCCATCAGCAAATTTTACGTTACTTCATCATTAAGAAACTAAGTTAAACGACTATTATTTAATGACACATATTTTATATACATTGGTAATAATTAAAATTATATAAAGAGGCTCGATAGTATATTTATTCCCAATATTCATATTGTTATATGTTATATATGATATAAACAATTTCAATATTTGGCTTCTTCCCCGTCACCAAATTTTAGGGTACTTCATCACTAAGAAACTAAGATAAAAGACTATTAATTAAGGACACATATTTCATATACATTGATAATAACTACAATTATATCAAGAGGCTCGATAGTATATCTATTCCCCATATTCATATTGTTATATGTTATATATGATATAAACAATTTCAATATTTTGCTTCTTCCCCGTCACCAAATTTTAGGTTACTTTATCACTAAGAAAATAAGTTAAAAGACTATTAATTAATGACACATATTTCATATACATTGATAATAACTAAAGATATATAAAGAGGCTCGATAGTATATCTATTCCCCATATTTATATTTTTATATGTTATATATGATATAAACAATTTCAATATTTTGATTCTTCCCCATCAACAAATTTTAGGTTACTTCATCATTAAGAAACTAAGTTAAACGACTATTATTTAATGACACATATTACATATACATTGGTAATAACTAAAGTTATATAAACAGGCTCGATAGTATATCTACTCCCCATATTTATATTGTCATATGTTATATATGATATAAACAACTTCAATATTTTGCTTCTTCCCCGTCACCAAATTTTAGGTTACCTTATCAATAAGAAACTAAGATAAAAGACTATTAATAAATGGCACACATTTCATATACATTGATAAAAACTACAATTATATAAAGAGGCTCGATAGTATCTCTATTCCCCATATTCATATTTTTATATGTTATATATTATATAAACAATTTCAATATTTACTTCTTCCCCATCAGCAAATTTTAGGTTACTTCATCATTAAGAAACTATCTTAAAAGACTATTATTTAATGACACATATTTCATATACATTGATAATAACTACAATTATATAAAGAGGCTCGATAGTATATCTATTCCTCATATTCATATTGTTATATGTTATATATGATATAAACAATTTCAATATTTTTCTTCTTCCCCATCAGCAAATTTTAGGTTACTTCATCATTAAGAAACTAAGTTAAACGACTATTATTTAATGACACATATTTCATATACATTGGTAATAATTAAAATTATATAAAGAGGCTCGATAGTATATTTATTCCCAATATTCACATTGTTATATGTTATATATGATATAAAAAATTTCAATATTTTGCTTCTTCCCCGTCACCAAATTTTAGGTTACTTCATCACTAAGAAACTAAGATAAAAGACCATTAAGTAAGGACACATATTTCATATACATTGATAATAACTACAATTATATCAAGAGATTCGATAGTATATCTATTCCCCATATTCATATTGTTATATGTTATATATGATATAAACAATTTCAATATTTTGCTTCATCCCCGTAACCAAATTTTAGGTTACTTTATCATTAAGAAAATTAGTTAAAAGACTATTATTTAATGACACATATTTCATAAACATTCGTAATAATTAAAATTATATAACGAGGCTCGATAGTATATCTATTCCCCATATTCATATTGTTATATGTTATATTTGATATAAACAATTTGAATATTTTTCTTCGTCCCCATCAGCAAATTTTAGGTTACTTCATCATTAAGAAACTAAGTTAAACGACTATTATTTAATGACACATATTTTATATACATTGGTAATAATTAAAATTATATAAAGAGGCTCGATAGTATATTTATTCCCAATATTCATATTGTTATATGTTATATATGATATAAACAATTTCAATATTTTGCTTCTTCCCCGTCACCAAATTTTAGGTTACTTCATCACTAGCAACTAAGATAAAAGACTATTAATTAAGGACACATATTTCATATACATTGATAATAACTACAATTATATCAAGAGGTTCGATAGTATATCTATTCCACGTATTCATATTGTTATATGTTATATATGATATAAACAATTTCAATATTTTGCTTCTTCCCCGTCACCAAATTTTAGGTTACTTCATCACTAAGAAACTAAGATAAAAGACTATTAATTAATGGCACATATTTCATATACATTGATAATAACTACAATTATATAAAGAGGCTCGATAGTATATCTCTTCCCCATATTCTTATTATTATATGTTATATATGATATAAACAATTTCAATATTTACTTCTTCCCCATCAGCAAATTTTAGGTTACTTCATCATTAAGAAACTAAGTTAAAAGACTATTATTTAATGACACATATTTCATATACGTTCGTAATAATTAAAATTATATAACGAGGCTCGACAGTATATCTATTCCCCATATTCATATTGTTATATGTTATATTTGATATAAACAATTTCAATATTCTTCTTCTTCCCCATCA
Source organism: Vicia faba (assembly GCA_948472305.1). NCBI lineage: Eukaryota > Viridiplantae > Streptophyta > Magnoliopsida > Fabales > Fabaceae > Vicia > Vicia faba. The sequence goes on along the minus strand of CATIWC010003611.1, from coordinate 23,524 downwards.
GCAAATTTTAGGTTACTTCATCATTAATAAACTAAGTTAAAAGACTATTATTTAATGACACATATTTCATATACATTCGTAATAATTAAAATTATATAACGAGGCTCGATAGTATATCTATTCCCCATACTCATATTGTTATATGTTATATTTGATATAAACAATTTCAATATTTTTCTTCTTCCCCATCAACAAATTTTAGGTTACTTCATCATTAAGAAACTAAGTTAAACGACTATTATTTAATGACACATATTTCATATACATTGGTAATAATTAAAATTATATATAGAGGCTCGATAGTATATTTATTCCCAATATTCATATTGTTATATGTTATATATGATATAAACAATTTCCATATTTTGCTTCTTCCCCGTCACCAAATTTTAGGTTACTTCATCACTATGAAACTAAGATAAAAGACTATTAATTAATGACACATATTTCATATACATTGATAATAACTACAATTATATCAAGAGGCTCGATAGTATATCTATTCCCCATATTCATATTGTTATATGTTTTATATGATATAAACAATTTCAATATTTTGCTTCTTCCCCGTCACCAAATTTTAGGTTACTTTATCACTAAGAAAATAAGTTAAAAGACTATTATTTAATGACACATATTTCATATACATTCGTAATAATTAAAATTATATAACGAGGCTCGATAGTATATCTATTCCCCATATTCATATTGTTATATGTTATATTTGATATAAACAATTTCAATATTTTTCTTCGTTCCCATCAGCAAATTTTAAATTACTTCATCATTAAGAAACTAAGTTAAACGACTATTATTTACTGACACATATTTTATATACATTGGTAATAAATAAAATTATATAAAGAGGCTCGATAATATATTTATTCCCAATATTCATATTGTTATATGTTATATATGATATAAACAATTTCAATATTTTGCTTCTTCCCCATCACCAAATTTTAGGTTACTTCATCACTAAGAAACTAAGATAAAAGACTATTAATTAAGGACACATATTTCATATACATTGATAATAACTACAATTATATCAAGAGGCTCGATAGTATATCTATTCCCCATATTCATATTGTTATATGTTATATATGATATAAACAATTTAAATATTTTGCTTCTTCCCCGTCACCAAATTTTAGGTTACTTTAATACTAAGAAAATAAGTAAAAGACTATTAATTAATGACACATATTTTATATACGTTGATAATAACTAAAGTTATATAAAGAGGCTCGATAGTATATCTATTCCCCATATTTATATTGTTATATGTTATATATGATATAAACAATTCCAATATTTTGCTTATTCCCCATCAACAAATTTTAGGTTACTTCATCATTAAGAAACTAAGTTAATTGACTATTATTTAATGACACATATTACATATACATTGGTAATAACTAAAGTTATATAAATAGGCTCGATAGTATATCTATTCCCCATATTTATATTGGCATATGTTATATATGATATAAACAACTTCAATATTTTGCTTATTCCCCGTCACCAAATTTTAAGTTACTTCATCACTAGGAAACTAAGATAAAAGACTATTAATTAATGACACATATTTCATATACATTGATAATAACTAGAATTATATAAAGAGTCTCGATAGTATATCTAGTCCCCATAGTCATATTGTTATATGTTATATATGATATTAACAATTTCAATATTTACTTCTTCCCCATCAGCAAATTTTAGGTCACTTCATCATTAAGAAACCAAGTTAAAAGACTATTACTTAATGACACATATTTCATATACATTCGTAATAATTAAAATTATATAACGAGGCTCGATAGTATATCTATTCCCCATATTCATATTGTTATATTTTATATTTGATATAAACAATTTCAATATTTTTTTCTAAACCATCAGAAAAATTTAGGTTACTTCATCATTAAGAAACTAAGTTAAACGACTATTATTTAATGACACATATTTTATATACATTAGTAATAATTAAAATTATATAAAGAGGCTCGATAGTATATTTATTCCAAATATTGATATTGTTATATGTTATATATGATATAAACAATTTCAATATTTTTCTTTTTCCCCATCAGCAAATTTTAGGTTACTTCATCATTAAGAAACTAAGATAAAAGAATATTAATTAAGGACACATATTTCATATACATTGATAATAACTAAAGTTATATAAAGAGGCTCGATAGTATATCTATTCCCCATATTCATATTGTTATATGTTATATATGATATAACCAATTTCAATATTTTGCTTCTTTCCCGTCATCAAATTTTAGGTTACTTCATCACTAAGAAACTAAGTTAAAAGACTATTAATTAATGACGGATATTTCATATACATGGATAATAACTACAATTATATAAAGAGGCTCGATAGTATATCTATTCCCCATATTCATATTGTTTTATGTTATATATGATATATACAATTTCAATATTTTTCTTCTTCCCCATCAGCAAATTTTAGGTTACTTCATCATTAAGAAACTAAGTTAAAAGACTATTACTTAATGACACATATTTCATATACATTAGTAATAATTAAAATTATATAACGAGGCTCGATAGTATATCTAATTCCCATATTCATATTGTTATATGTTATATATGATATAAACAATTTCAATATTTTTCTTCTTCCCCATCAACAAATTTTAGGTTACTTAATCACTAAGAAACTAAGATAAAAGATTATTAATTAATAACACATATTTCATATATATTGATAATAACTACAATTATATAAAGAGGCTCGATAGTATATCTATTCCACATATTTATATTGTTATATGTTATATATTATATAAACAATTTCAATATTTTTCTTCTTCCCAATCAGCAAATTTTAGGTTACTTCATTATTAAGAAACTAAGTTAAAAGACTATTACTTAATGACACATATTTCATATACATTAGTAATAATTAAAATTATATAACGAGGCTCGATAGTATATCTAATGCCCATATTCATATTTTTATATGTTATATATGATATAAACAATTTCAATATTTTTCTTCTTCCCCATCAACAAATTTTAGGTTACTTCTTCATTAAGAAACTAAGTTAAAGGACTATTATTTAATGAAACATATTTCATATACATTGGTAATAATTAAAATTATATAAAGAGGCTCGATAGTATATTTATTCCCAATATTCATATTGTTATATGTTATATATGATATAAACAATTTCAATATTTTGCTTCTTTCCCGTCACCAAATTTTAGGTTACTTAATAACTAAGAAACTAAGATAAAAGACTATTAATTAAGGACACATATTTCATATACATTGATAATAACTACAATTATGTCAAGAGGCTCGATAGTATATCTATTCCCCATATTTATATTGTTATATGTTATATATGATATAAACAATTTCAATATTTTGCTTCTTCCCCGTCACCAAATTTTAGGTTACTTCATCACTAAGAAACTAAGTTAACAGACTATTAATTAATGACACATATTTCATATACATTGGTAATAACTAAATTTATATAAAGAGGCTCGATAGTATATTTATTCTTCATATTTATATTGTTATATGTATATATGATATAAACAATTTAAATATTTTGCTTCTTTTCCGTCACCAAATTTTAGGTTACTTCATCACTAAGAAACTCAGTTAAAAGAATATTAATTAAGGACACATATTTCATATACATTGATAATAACTACAATTATATAAATAGACTCGATAGTATATCTATTCCCCATATTCATATTGTTATATGTTATATATGATATAAACAATTTCAATATTTTGCTTCTTCCCCGTCACCAAATTTTAGGTTACTTCACCAATAAGAAATAAAGTTAAAAGACTATTAATTAATGATACATATTTCATATACATTCGTAATAATTAAAATTATATAACGAGGCTCGATAGTATATCTATTCCCCATATTCATATTGTTATATATTATATATGATATAAATAATTTCATTATTTTGCTTCTTCCCCATCACCAAATTTTAGGTTAATTCATCACTAAGAAACTAAGATAAAAGAATATTAATTAAGGACACATATTTCATATACATTGATAATAACTAAAGTTATATAAAGAGGATCGATAGTATATCTATTCCCCATATTCATATTGTTATATGTTATATATGATATAACCAATTTCAATATTTTGCTTCTTCCCCGTTACCAAATTTTAGATTACTTCATCACTAAGAAACTAAGTTAAAAGACTATTAATTAATGACGCATATTTCATTTACATTGATAATAACTACAGTTATATAAAGAGGCTCGATAGTATATCTATTCCCCATATTCATATTGTTATATGTTATATATGATATAAACAATTTCAATATTTTTCTTCTTTCCCATCAGCAAATTTTAGGTTACTTCATCATTAAGAAACTAAGTTAAAAGACTATTACTTAATGACACATATTTCATATACATTGTTAATAATTAAAATTATATAACGAGGCTCGATAGTATATCTATTCCACATATTTATATTGTTATATGTTATACATTATATAAATAATTTAAATATTTTTCTTCTTCCCCGTTACCAAATTTTAGGTTACTTCTTCACTAAGAAACTAAGATAAAAGACTATTATATTTCATATACATTGATAATAACTACAATTATATAAAGAGGCTCGATAGTATATATATTCCCCACATTCATATTGTTATATGTTATATATGATATAAACAATTTCAATATTTTTCTTCTTCTCCATCAGCAAATTTTAGGTTACTTCATCATTAAGAAACTAAGTTAAAAGACTATTATTTAATGACACATATTTCATATACATTGGTAATAATTAAAATTAATGAGGCTCGATAGTATATCTATTCCCCATATTCATATTGTTATATGTTATATATGATATAAACAATTTCAATATTTTTCATCTTCCCCATCAGCAAATTTTAGGTTACTTCTTCATTAAGAAACTAAGTTAAACGACTATTATTTAATGAAATATATTTCATATACATTGGTAATAATTAAAATTATATAAAGAGGCTCGATAGTATATTTATTCTCAATATTCATATTGTTATATTTATATATGATATAAACAATTTCAATATTTTGCTTCTTTCCCGTCATCAAATTTTAGGTAACTTAATAACCAAGAAACTAAGATAAAAGACTATTAATTAAGGACACATATTTCATATACGTTGATAATAACTACAATTATTTCAAGAGGCTCGATAGTATATCTATTCCCCATATTCATATTGTTATATGTTATATATGATATAAACAATTTCAATATTTTGCTTCTTCCCCGTCAACAAATTTTAGGTTATTTCAGCACTAAGATACTAAGTTAAAAGACTACTAATTAATGACACATATTTTATATACATTGATAATAACTACAATTATATAAAGAGGCTCGATAGTATATTTATTCCCCATATTCATATTGTTATATGTTATATATGATATAAACAATTTCAATATTTTTCTTCTTCTCCATCAGCAAATTTTAGGTTACTTCATCATTAAGAAAATAAGTTAAAAGACTATTATTTAATGACACATATTTCATATACATTGATAATAATTAAAATTATATAATGAGGCTCGATAGTATATCTATTCCCCATATTCATATTGTTATATGTTATATATGATATAAACAATTTCATTATTTTTCATCTTCCCCCTCAGCAAATTTTAGGTTACTTCTTCATTAAGAAACTAAGTTAAACGACTATTATTTAATGAAACATATTTCATATACATTGGTAATAATTAAAATTATATAAAGAGGCTCGATAGTATATTTATTCTCAATATTCATATTGTTATATGTTATATATGATATAAACAATTTCAATATTTTTCTTCTTTCCCGTCATCAAATTTTAGGTTACTTAATAACCAAGAAACTAAGATAAAAGACTATTAATTAAGGACACATATTTCATATACATTGATAATAACTACAATTATTTCAAGAGGCTCGATAGTATATCTATTCCCCATATTCATATTGTTATATGTTATATATGATATAAACAATTTCAATATTTTGCTTCTTCCCCGTCAACAAATTTTAGGTTACTTCAGCACTAAGATACTAAGTTAAAAGACTACTAATTAATGACACATATTTTATATACATTGATAATAACTACAATTATATAAAGAGGCTCGATAGTATATCTATTCCCCATATTCATATTGTTATATGTTATATATGATATAAACAATTTCAATATTTTTCTTTTTCTCCATCAGCAAATTTTAGGTTACTTCATCATTAAGAAAATAAGTTAAAAGACTATTATTTAATGACACATATTTCATATACATTGATAATAATTAAAATTATATAATGAGGCTCGATAGTATATCTATTCCCCATATTCATATTGTTATATGTTATATATGATATAAACAATTTCATTATTTTTCATCTTCCCCATCAGCAAATTTTAGGTTACTTCTTCATTAAGAAACTAAGTTAAACGACTATTATTTAATGAAACATATTTCATATACATTGGTAATAATTAAAATTATATAAAGAGGCTCGATAGTATATTTATTCCCAATATTCATATTGTTATATGTTATATATGATATAAACAATTTCAATATTTTTCTTTTTCCCCATCAGCAAATTTTAGGTTACTTAATCATTAAGAAACTAAGATAAAAGACTATTAATTAATAACACATATTTCATATATATTGACAATAACTACAATTATATAAAGAGGCTCGATAGTATATCTATTTCACATATTTATATTGTTATATGTTATATATTATATAAACAATTTAAATATTTTGCTTCTTTCCCGTCACCAAATTTTAGGTTAGTTCTTCACTAAGAAACTAAGATAAAAGACTATTATATTTCATATACATTGATAATAACTACAATTATATAAAGAGGCTCGATAGTATATCTATTCCCCATATTCATATTGTTATATGTTATATATGATATAAACAATTTCAATATTTTGCTTCTTCCCCGTCAACAAATTTTAGGTTATTTCAGCACTAAGAAACTAAGTTAAAAGACTATTAATTAATGACAAATATTTTATATACATTGATAATAACTACAATTATATAAGGAGGCTCGATAGTATATCTATTCCCCATATTCATATTGTTATATGTTATATCTGATATAAACAATTTCAATATTTTTCTTCTTCCCCATCAGTAAATTTTAGGTTACTTCATCACTAAGAAACTAAGATAAAAAAATATTAATTAAGGACACATATTTCATATACATTGATAATAACTACAGTTATATAAAGAGGCTCGATAGTATATCTATTCCCCATATTCATATTGTTATATGTTATATATGATATAACCAATTTCAATATTTTGCTTCTTCCCCGTCATCAAATTTAAGGTTACTTCATCACTAAGAAACTAAGTTAAAAGACTATTAATTAAATACGCATATTTCATTTACATTGATAATAACTACAGTTATATAAAGAGGCTCGATAGTATATCTATTCCCCATATTCATATTGTTATATGTTATATATGATATAAACAATTTCAATATTTTTCTTTTTCCCCATCAGCAAATTTTAGGTTACTTCATCATTAAGAAACTAAGATAAAAGAATATTAATTAAGGACACATATTTCATATACATTGATAATAACTAAAGTTATATAAAGAGGCTCGATAGTATATCTATTCCCCATATTCATATTGTTATATGTTATATATGATATAACCAATTTCAATATTTTGCTTCTTTCCCGTCATCAAATTTTAGGTTACTTCATCACTAAGAAACTAAGTTAAAAGACTATTAATTAATGACGCATATTTCATTTACATTGATAATAACTACAATTATATAAAGATGCTCGATAGTATATCTATTCCCCATATTCATATTGTTATATGTTATATATGATATAAACAATTTCAATATTTTTCTTCTTCCCCATCAACAAATTTTAGGTTACTTCATCATTAAGAAACTAAGTTAAAAGACTATTACTTAATGACACATATTTCATATACATTGGTAATAATTAAAATTATATAACGAGGCTCGATAGTATATCTAATGCCCATATTCATATTGTTATATGTTATATATGATATAAACAATTTCAATATTTTTCTTTTTCCCCATCAGCAAATTTTAGGTTACTTAATCACTAAGAAACTAAGATAAAAGACTATTAATTAATAACACATATTTCATATATATTGATAATAATTACAATTATATAAAGAGGCTCGATAGTATATCTATTCCACATATTTATATTGTTATATATTATATATTATATAAACAATTTAAATATTTTGCTTCTTCCCCGTCACCAAATTTTAGGTTACTTCTTCACTAAGAAACTAAGATAAAAGACTATTATATTTCATATACATTGATAATAACTACAATTATATAAAGAGGCTCGATAGTATATCTATTCCCCATATTCATATTGTTATATGTTATATATGATATAAACAATTTCAATATTTTGCTTCTTCCCCGTCAACAAATTTTAGGTTATTTCAGCACTAAGAAACTAAGTTAAAAGACTATTATTTAATGACACATATTTCATATACATTGGTAATAATTAAAATTATATAATGAGGCTCGATAGTATATCTATTCCCCATATTCATATTGTTATATGTTATATATGATATAAACAATTTCAATATTTTTCTTCTTCCCCATCAGTAAATTTTAGGTTACTTCTTCATTAAGAAACTAAGTTAAACGACTATTATTTAATGAAACATATTCCATATACATTGGTAATAATTAAAATTATATAAAGAGGCTCGATAGTATATTTATTCGCAATATTCATATTGTTATATGTTATATATGATATAAACAATTTCAATATTTTTCTTCTTTCCCGTCACCAAATTTTAGGTTACTTAATAACTAAGAAACTAAGATAAAAGACTATTAATTAAGGACACATATTTCATATACATTGATAATAACTACAATTATGTCAAGAGGCTCGATAGTATATCTATTCCCCATATTCATATTGTTATATGTTATATATGATATAAACAATTTCAATATTTTGCTTCTTCCCCGTCACCAAATTTTAGGTTACTTCATCAGTAACAAACTAAGTTAACAGACTATTAATTAATGACACATATTTCATATACATTTGTAATAACTAAATTTATATAAAGAGGATCGATAGTATATTTATTCTCCATATTTATATTGTTATATGTATATATGATATAAACAATTTCAATATTTTGCTTCTTTTCCGTCACCAAATTTTAGGTTACTTCATCACTAAGAAACTCAGTTAAAAGACTATTAATTAAGGACACATATTTCATATACATTGATAATAACTACAATTATATAAATAGGATCGATAATATGTCTATTCCCCATATTCATATTGTTATATGTTATATATCATATAAACAATTTCAAAATTTTGCTTCTTCCCCGTCACCAAATTTTAGGTTACTTCACCAATAAGAAACTAAGTTAAAAGACTATTAATTAATGATACATATTTCATATACATTGGTAATAATTAAAATTATATAACGAGGCTCGATACTATATATATTCCCCATATTCATGTTGTTATATGTTATATATGATATAAACAATTTCAATATTTTTCTTCTTCACCATCAGCAAATTTTAGGTTACTTCATCATTAAGAAACTAAGTTAAAAGACTATTATTTAATGACACATATTTCATATACATTGATAAAATTAAAGTTATATAATGAGGCTCGATAGTATATCTATTCCCCATATTCATATTGTTATATGTTATATATGATATAAACAATTTCAATATTTTTCTTCTTTTCAATCCCCAAATTTTACGTTACTTCATCACTAAGAAACTGAGTAAAAAGACTATTAATTAATGACACATATTTCATATACATTGGTAATAATTCAAATTATATAATGAGGCCCGATAGTGTATTTTATCATCATATTCATATTGTATTATGGTATAATAGATGTAAATAATTTCAATATTTTTCATCTTCTCAATCACCAAATTTTAGGTTACTTCATCACTAAGAATCTAAGTTAGAAGACTATTATTTAATGACTAATATGTCATATACATTGGTAATAATTAAAATTATATAATGAGTCTTGATAGTGTATTTATTCACCATATTCATATTGTATTATGGTATAATAGATGTAAACAATTTCAATATTTTTTTTTCTCAATCACCAAATTTTAGGTTACTTCATCACTAAGAAACTGAGTAAAAAGACTATTAATTAATGACACATATTTCATATACATTGGTAATAATTCAAATTATATAATGAGTCTCGATAGTGTATTTATTCACCATATTCATATTGTATTATGGTATAATAGATGTAAACAATTTCAATATTTTTCTTCTTCTCAATCACCAAATTTTAGGTTACTTCATCACTAAGAAACTAAGTTAAAAGACTATTATTTAATGACTAATATGTCATATACATTGGTAATAATTAAAATTATATAATGAGTCTCGATAGTGTATTTATTCACCATATTCATATTGTATTATGGTATAATAGATGTAAACAATTTCAATATTTTTTTTCTCAATCACCAAATTTTAGGTTACTTCATCACTAAGAAACTGAGTAAAAAGACTATTAATTAATGACACATATTTCATATAAATTGGTAATAGTTCAAATTATATAATGAGTCTCGATAGTGTATTTTATCATCATATTCATATTGTATTATGGTATAATAGATGTAAACAATTTCAATATTTTTCTTCTTCTCAATCACCAAATTTTAGGTTACTTCATCATAAGAATCTAAGTTAGAAGACTATTATTTAATGACTAATATTTCATATACATTGGTAATAATTCAAATTATATAATGAGTCTAGATAGTGTATTTATTCACCATATTCATATTGTATTATGGTATAATAGATGTTAACAATTTCAATATTTTTTCTCAATCACCAAATTTTAGGTTACTTCATCACTAAGAAACTGAGTAAAAAGACTATTAATTATGACACATATTTCATATACATTGGTAATAATTCATATTATATAATGAGGCCCGATAGTATATTTTATCACAATGTTCATATTGTATTATGGTATAATAGATGTAAACGATTTCAATATTTTTCTTCTTTTCAATCACCAAATTTTAGGTTATTTCAGCACTAAGAAACTGAGTAAAAAGACTATTAATTAATGACACATATTTCATATACAATGGTAATAATTCAAATTATATAATGAGTCTCGATAGTGTATTTATTCACCATATTCATATTGTATTATGGTATAATAGATGTAAACAATTTAAATATTTTTCTTCTTCTCAATCACCAAATTTTAGGTTACTTCATCACTAAGAAACTGAGTAAAAAGACTATTAATTAATGACACATATTTCATATACATTGGTAATAATTAAAATTATATAATGAGTCTCGATAGTGTATTTATTCACCATATTCATATTGTATTATGGTATAATAGATGTTAACAATTTCAATATTTTTTTCTCAATCACCAAATTTTAGGTTACTTCATCACTAAGAAACTGAGTAAAAAGACTATTATTTAATGACTAATATTTCATATACATTGGTAATAATTAAAATTATATAATGAGTCTCGATAGTGTATTTATTCACCATATTCATATTGTATTATGGTATATTAGATGTAAACAATTTCAATATTTTTTTACTCAATCACCAAATTTTAGGTTACTTCATCACTAAGAAACTGAGTAAAAAGACTATTAATTAATGACACATATTTAATATACATTGGTAATAATTCAAATTATATAATGAGGCCCGATAATGTATTTTATCATCATATTCATTTTGTATTATGGTATAATAGATGTAAACAATTTAAATATTTTTCTTCTTCTCAATCACCAAATTTTAGGTTACTTCATCACTAAGAAACTAAGTTAAAAGACTATTATTTAATGACTAATATTTCATATACATTGGTAATAATTAAAATTATATAATGAGTCTCGATAGTGTATTTATTCACCATATTCATATTGTATTATGGTATAATAGATGTTAACAATTTCAATATTTTTTTCTCAATCACCAAATTTTAGGTTACTTCATCACTAAGAAACTGAGTAAAAAGACTATTAATTAATGACACATATTTTTATATAAATTGTTAATAATTCAAAATATATAATGAGTCTCGATAGTGTTTTTTTTCACCATATTCATATTGTATTATGGTATAATAGATGTAAACGATTTCAATATTTTTCTTCTTTTCAATCACCAAATTTTAGGTTACTTCATCACTAAGAAACTGAGTAAAAAGACTATTAATTAATGACACATATTTCATATACATTGGTAATAATTCAAATTATATAATGAGTCTCAATAGTGTATTGATTCACCATATTCATATTGTATTATGGTATATTAGATGTAAACAATTTCAATATTTTTTTTCTCAATCACAAAATTTTAGGTTACTTCATCACTAAGAAACTGAGTAAAAAGACTATTAATTAATGACACATATTTTTATATAAATTGTTAATAATTCAAAATATATAATGAGTCTCGATAGTGTATTTATTCACCATATTCATATTGTATTATGGTATAATAGATGTAAACGATTTCAATATTTTTCTTCTTTTCAATCACCAAATTTTAGGTTACTTCATCACTAAGAAACTGAGTAAAAAGACTATTAATTAATGACACATATTTCATATACATTGGTAATAATTCAAATTATATAATGAGTCTCGATAGTGTATTTATTCACCATATTCATATTGTATTATGGTATAATAGATGTAAACAATTTCATTATTTTTTTTCTCAATCACAAAATTTTAGGTTACTTCATCACTAAGAAACTGAGTAAAAAGACTATTAATTAATGACACATATTTCATATACATTGGTAATAATTCAAATTATATAATGAGGCCCGATAATGTATTTTATCATCATATTCATTTTGTATTATGGTATAATAGATGTAAACAATATAAATATTTTTCTTCTTCTCAATCACCAATTTTTAGGTTACTTCATCACTAAGAAACTGAGTAAAAAGACTATTAATTAATGACACATATTTCATATACATTGGTAATAATTAAAATTATATAATGAGTCTCGATAGTGTATTTATTCACCATATTCATATTGTATTATGGTATAATAGATGTTAACAATTTCAATATTTTTTTTCTCAATCACCAAATTTTAGGTTACTTCATCACTAAGAAACTGAGTAAAAAGACTATTATTTAATGACTAATATTTCATATACATTGGTAATAATTAAAATTATATAATGAGTCTCGATAGTGTATTTATTCACCATATTCATATTGTATTATGGTATATTAGATGTAAACAATTTCAATATTTTTTTTCTCAATCACCAAATTTTAGGTTACTTCATCACTAAGAAACTGAGTAAAAAGACTATTAATTAATGACACATATTTTTATATAAATTGTTAATAATTCAAAATATATAATGAGTCTCGATAGTGTATTTATTCACCATATTCATATTGTATTATGGTATAATAGATGTAAACGATTTCAATATTTTTCTTCTTTTCAATCACCAAATTTTAGGTTACTTCATCACTAAGAAACTGAGTAAAAAGACTATTAATTAATGACACATATTTCATATACATTGGTAATAATTCAAATTATATAATGAGGCCCGATAATGTATTTTATCATCATATTCATTTTGTATTATGGTATAATAGATGTAAACAATTTAAATATTTTTCTTCTTCTCAATCACCAAATTTTAGGTTACTTCATCACTAAGAAACTAAGTTAAAAGACTATTATTTAATGACTAATATTTCATATACATTGGTAATAATTAAAATTATATAATGAGTCTCGATAGTGTATTTATTCACCATATTCATATTGTATTATGGTATAATAGATGTTAACAATTTCAATATTTTTTTCTCAATCACCAAATTTTAGGTTACTTCATCACTAAGAAACTGAGTAAAAAGACTATTAATTAATGACACATATTTTTATATAAATTGTTAATAATTCAAAATATATAATGAGTCTCGATAGTGTTTTTTTTCACCATATTCATATTGTATTATGGTATAATAGATGTAAACGATTTCAATATTTTTCTTCTTTTCAATCACCAAATTTTATGTTACTTCATCACTAAGAAACTGAGTAAAAAGACTATTATTTAATGACTAATATTTCATATACATTGGTAATAATTAAAATTATATAATGAGTCTCGATAGTGTATTTATTCACCATATTCATATTGTATTATGGTATATTAGATGTAAACAATTTCAATATTTTTTTTCTCAATCACCAAATTTTAGGTTACTTCATCACTAAGAAACTGAGTAAAAGACTATTAATTAATGACACATATTTTTATATAAATTGTTAATAATTCAAAATATATAATGAGTCTCGATAGTGTATTTATTCACCATATTCATATTGTATTATGGTATAATAGATGTAAACGATTTCAATATTTTTCTTCTTTTCAATCACCAAATTTTAGGTTACTTCATCACTAAGAAACTGAGTAAAAAGACTATTAATTAATGACACATATTTCATATACATTGGTAATAATTCAAATTATATAATGAGTCTCGATAGTGTATTTATTCACCATATTCATATTGTATTATGGTATAATAGATGTAAACAATTTCAATATTTTTTTTCTCAATCACAAAATTTTAGGTTACTTCATCACTAAGAAACTGAGTAAAAAGACTATTAATTAATGACACATATTTCATATACATTGGTAATAATTCAAATTATATAATGAGGCCCGATAATGTATTTTATCATCATATTCATTTTGTATTATGGTATAATAGATGTAAACAATTTAAATATTTTTCTTCTTCTCAATCACCAAATTTTAGGTTACTTCATCACTAAGAAACTAAGTTAAAAGACTATTATTTAATGACTAATATTTCATATACATTGGTAATAATTAAAATTATATAATGAGTCTCGATAGTGTATTTATTCACCATATTCATATTGTATTATGGTATAATAGATGTTAACAATTTCAATATTTTTTTTCTCAATCACCAAATTTTAGGTTACTTCATCACTAAGAAACTGAGTAAAAAGACTATTATTTAATGACTAATATTTCATATACATTGGTAATAATTAAAATTATATAATGAGTCTCGATAGTGTATTTATTCACCATATTCATATTGTATTATGGTATATTAGATGTAAACAATTTCAATATTTTTTTTCTCAATCACCAAATTTTAGGTTACTTCATCACTAAGAAACTGAGTAAAAAGACTATTAATTAATGACACATATTTTTATATAAATTGTTAATAATTCAAAATATAAAATGAGTCTCGATAGTGTATTTATTCACCATATTCATATTGTATTATGGTATAATAGATGTAAACGATTTCAATATTTTTCTTCTTTTCAATCACCAAATTTTAGGTTACTTCATCACTAAGAAACTGAGTAAAAAGACTATTAATTAATGACATATATTTCATATACATTGGTAATAATTCAAATTATATAATAAGTCTCGATAGTGTATTTATTCACCATATTCATATTGTATTATGGTATAATAGATGTAAACAATTTCAATATTTTTTTTCTCAATCACAAAATTTTAGGTTACTTCATCACTAAGAAACTGAGTAAAAAGACTATTAATTAATGACACATATTTCATATACATTGGTAATAATTCAAATTATATAATGAGGCCCGATAATGTATTTTATCATCATATTCATTTTGTATTATGGTATAATAGATGTAAACAATTTAAATATTTTTCTTCTTCTCAATCACCAAATTTTAGGTTACTTCATCACTAAGAAACTAAGTTAAAAGACTATTATTTAATGACTAATATTTCATATACATTGGTAATAATTAAAATTATATAATGAGTCTCGATAGTGTATTTATTCACCATATTCATATTGTATTATGGTATAATAGATGTTAACAATTTCAATATTTTTTTCTCAATCACCAAATTTTAGGTTACTTCATCACTAAGAAACTGAGTAAAAAGACTATTATTTAATGACTAATATTTCACATATACATTGGTAATAATTAAAATTATATAATGAGTCTCGATAGTGTATTTATTCACCATATTCATATTGTATTATGGTATATTAGATGTAAACAATTTCAATATTTTTTTTCTCAATCACCAAATTTTAGGTTACTTCATCACTAAGAAATTGAGTAAAAAGACTATTAATTAATGACACATATTTTTATATAAATTGTTAATAATTCAAAATATATAATGAGTCTCGATAGTGTATTTATTCACCATATTCATATTGTATTATGGTATAATAGATGTAAACGATTTCAATATTTTTCTTCTTTTCAATCACCAAATTTTAGGTTACTTCATCACTAAGAAACTGAGTAAAAAGACTATTAATTAATGACACATATTTCATATACATTGGTAATAATTCAAATTATATAATGAGTCTCGATAGTGTATTTATTCACCATATTCATATTGTATTATGGTATAATAGATGTAAACAATTTCAATATTTTTCTTCTTCTCAATCACCAAATTTTAGGTTACTTCATCACTAAGAAACTAAGTTAAAAGACTATTATTTAATGACTAATATTTCATATACATTGGTAATAATTAAAATTATATAATGAGTCTCGATAGTGTATTTATTCACCATATTCATATTGTATTATGGTATAATAGATGTAAACAATTTCAATATTTTTTTTCTCAATCACCAAATTTTAGGTTACTTCATCACTAAGAAACTGAGTAAAAAGACTATTAATTAATGACACATATTTTTATATAAATTGTTAATAATTCAAAATATATAATGAGTTTCGATAGTGTATTTATTCACCATATTCATATTGTATTATGGTATAATAGATGTAAACGATTTCAATATTTTTCTTCTTTTCAATCACCAAATTTTAGGTTATTTCAGCACTAAGAAACTGAGTAAAAAGACTATTAATTAATGACACATATTTCATATACATTGGTAATAATTCAAATTATATAATGAGTCTCGATAGTGTATTTATTCACCATATTCATATTGTATTATGGTATAATAGATGTAAACAATTTCATTATTTTTTTTCTCATCACAAAATTTTAGGTTACTTCATCACTAAGAAACTGAGTAAAAAGACTATTAATTAATGACACATATTTCATATACATTGGTAATAATTCAAATTATATAATGAGGCCCGATAATGTATTTTATCATCATATTCATTTTGTATTATGGTATAATAGATGTAAACAATTTAAATATTTTTCTTCTTCTCAATCACCAAATTTTAGGTTACTTCATCACTAAGAAACTGAGTAAAAAGACTATTAATTAATGACACATATTTCATATACATTGGTAATAATTAAAATTATATAATGAGTCTCTATAGTGTATTTATTCACCATATTCATATTGTATTATGGTATAATAGATGTTAACAATTTCAATATTTTTTTTCTCATCACCAAATTTTAGGTTACTTCATCACTAAGAAACTGAGTAAAAAGACTATTATTTAATGACTAATATTTCATATACATTGGTAATAATTAAAATTATATAATGAGTCTCGATAGTGTATTTATTCACCATATTCATATTGTATTATGGTATATTAGATGTAAACAATTTCAATATTTTTTTTCTCAATCACCAAATTTTAGGTTACTTCATCACTAAGAAACTGAGTAAAAAGACTATTAATTAATGACACATATTTTTATATAAATTGTTAATAATTCAAAATATATAATGAGTCTCGATAGTGTATTTATTCACCATATTCATATTGTATTATGGTATAATAGATGTAAACGATTTCAATATTTTTCTTCTTTTCAATCACCAAATTTTAGGTTACTTCATCACTAAGAAACTGAGTAAAAAGACTATTAATTAATGACACATATTTCATATACATTGGTAATAATTCAAATTATATAATGAGTCTCGATAGTGTATTTATTCACCATATTCATATTGTATTATGGTATAATAGATGTAAACAATTTCATATTTTTTTTCTCAATCACAAAATTTTAGGTTACTTCATCACTAAGAAACTGAGTAAAAAGACTATTAATTAATGACACATATTTCATATACATTGGTAATAATTCAAATTATATAATGAGGCCCGATAATGTATTTTATCATCATATTCATTTTGTATTATGGTATAATAGATGTAAACAATTTAAATATTTTTCTTCTTCTCAATCACCAAATTTTAGGTTACTTCATCACTAAGAAACTAAGTTAAAAGACTATTATTTAATGACTAATATTTCATATACATTGGTAATAATTAAAATTATATAATGAGTCTCCGATAGTGTATTTATTCACCATATTCATATTGTATTATGGTATAATAGATGTTAACAATTTCAATATTTTTTTTCTCAATCACCAAATTTTAGGTTACTTAATCACTAAGAAACTGAGTAAAAAGACTATTATTTAATGACTAATATTTCATATACATTGGTAATAATTAAAATTATATAATGAGTCTCGATAGTGTATTTATTCACCATATTCATATTGTATTATGGTATATTAGATGTAAACAATTTCAATATTTTTTTTCTCAATCACCAAATTTTAGGTTACTTCATCACTAAGAAACTGAGTAAAAAGACTATTAATTAATGACACATATTTTTATATTAATTGTTAATAATTCAAAATATATAATGAGTCTCGATAGTGTATTTATTCACCATATTCATATTGTATTATGGTATAATAGATGTAAACGATTTCAATATTTTTCTTCTTTTCAATCACCAAATTTTAGGTTACTTCATCACTAAGAAACTGAGTAAAAAGACTATTAATTAATGACACATATTTCATATACATTGGTAATAATTCAAATTATATAATGAGTCTCGATAGTGTATTTATTCACCATATTCATATTGTATTATGGTATAATAGATGTAAACAATTTCAATATTTTTTTCTCAATTCACAAAATTTTAGGTTACTTCATCACTAAGAAACTGAGTAAAAAGACTATTATTAATGACACATATTTCATATACATTGGTAATAATTCAAATTATATAATGAGGCCCGATAATGTATTTTATCATCATATTCATTTTGTATTATGGTATAATAGATGTAAACAATTTAAATATTTTTCTTCTTCTCAATCACAAAATTTTAGGTTACTTCATCACTAAGAAACTAAGTTAAAAGACTATTATTTAATGACTAATATTTCATATACATTGGTAATAATTAAAATTATATAATGAGTCTCGATAGTGTATTTATTCACCATATTCATATTGTATTATGGTATAATAGATGTTAACAATTTCAATATTTTTTTCTCAATCACCAAATTTTAGGTTACTTCATCACTAAGAAACTGAGTAAAAAGACTATTATTTAATGACTAATATTTCATATACATTGGTAATAATTAAAATTATATAATGAGTCTCGGTAGTGTATTTATTCACCATATTCATATTGTATTATGGTATATTAGATGTAAACAATTTCAATATTTTTTTTCTCAATCACCAAATTTTAGGTTACTTCATCACTAAGAAACTGAGTAAAAAGACTATTAATTAATGACATATTTTTATATAAATTGTTAATAAATCAAAATATATAATGACTCTCGATAGTGTATTTATTCACCATATTCATATTGTATTATGGTATAATAGATGTAAACGATTTCAATATTTTTCTTCTTTTCAATCACCAAATTTTAGGTTACTTCATCACTAAGAAACTGAGTAAAAAGACTATTAATTAATGACACATATTTCATATACATTGGTAATAATTCAAATTATATAATGAGTCTCGATAGTGATTTATTCACCATATTCATATTGTATTATGGTATAATAGATGTAAACAATTTCAATATTTTTTTTCTCAATCACAAAATTTTAGGTTACTTCATCACTAAGAAACTGAGTAAAAAGACTATTAATTAATGACACATATTTCATATACATTGGTAATAATTCAAATTATATAATGAGGCCCGATAATGTATTTTATCATCATATTCATTTTGTATTATGGTATAATAGATGTAAACAATTTAAATATTTTCTTTTTCTCAATCACCAAATTTTAGGTTACTTCTCACTAAGAAACTAAGTTAAAAGACTATTATTTAATGACTAATATTTCATATACATTGGTATAATTAAAATTATATAATGAGTCTCGATAGTGTATTTATTCATCATATATATATTGTATTATGGTATAATAGATGTTAACAATTTCAATATTTTTTTCTCAATCACCAAAATTTAGGTTACTTCATCACTAAGAAACTGAGTAAAAAGACTATTATTAAATGACTAATATTTCATATACATTGGTAATAATTAAAATTATATAATGAGTCTCGATAGTGTATTTATTCACCATATTCATATCGTATTATGGTATAATAGATGTTAACAATTTCAATATTTTATTTTCTCAATCACCAAATTTAAGGTTACTTCATCACTAGGAAACTAAGTTAAAAGACTTTTAATTAATGACATGTATTTCATATACATTGGTAATAATTCAAATTATATAATGAGGCACGATAGTATATTTTGTCATCATATTCATATTGTATTATGGTATAATAGATGTAAATAATTTCAATATTTTTCTTCTTCTCAATCACCAAATTTTAGGTACTTTATCAGTAAGAAACTAAGTTAAAATACTATTATTTAATGACTCATATTTCATATACATTGGTAATAATTCAAATTATATAATGAGGCTCGATAGTTATATTTATTCACCATACTCATATTGTGTTATGGTATAATAGATGTAAACTATTTCAATATTTACGCCTTCTCCATGAAACTAAATTAAAAAACTATTAATTAATGACACATATTTATTATACATTGGTAATAAGTTATATTATATAATGAGGCCCAATAGTATATTTTATCACAATGTTCATATTGTATTATGGTATAATAGATGTAAACAATTTCAATATTTTTCTTCTTTTCAGTCACCAAATTTAGGTTACTTCATCACTAAGAAACTGAGTAAAAAGACTATTAATTAATGATACATATTTCATATACATTGGTAATAATTCAAATTATATAATGAGTCTCGATAGTGTATTTATTCACCATATTCATATTGTATTATGGTATAATAGATGTAAACAATTTCAATATTTTTTTTATCAATCACCAAATTTTAGGTTACTTCATCACTAAGAAACTGAGTAAAAAGACTATTAATTAATGACACATAATTTCATATACATTGGTAATAATTCAAATTATATAATGAGGGCTCCGATAATGTATTTTATCATCATATTCATTTTGTATTATGGTATAATAGATGTAAAACAATTTAAATATTTTTCTTCTTCTCAATCACCAAATTTTAGGTTACTTCATCACTAAGAAACTAAGTTAAAAGACTATTATTTAATGACTAATATTTCAATACATTGGTAATAATTAAAATTATATAATGAGTCTCGATAGTGTATTTATTCACCATATTCATATTGTATTATGGTATAATAGATGTTAACAATTTCAATATTTTTTTTCTCAATCACCAAATTTTAGGTTACTTCATCACTAAGAAACTGAGTAAAAAGGACTATTATTTAATGACTAATATTTCATATACATTGGTAATATTAAAATTATATAATGAGTCTCGATAGTGTATTTATTCACCATATTCATATTGTATTATGGTATATTAGATGTAAACAATTTCAATATTTTTTTTCTCAATCACCAAATTTTAGGTTACTTCATCAATAAGAAACTGAGTAAAAAGACTATTAATTAATGACACATATTTTATATAAATTGTTAATAATTCAAAATATATAATGAGTCTCGATAGTGTATTTATTCACCATATTCATATTGTATTATGGTATAATAGATGTAAACAATTTCAATATTTTTCTTCTTTTCAATCACCAAATTTTAGGTTACTTCATCACTAAGAAACTGAGTAAAAAGACTATTAATTAATGACACATATTTCATATACATTGGTAATAATTCAAATTATATAATGAGTCTCGATAGTGTATTTATTCACCATATTCATATTGTATTATGGTATAATAGATGTAAACAATTTCAATATTTTTTTTCTCAATCACAAATTTTAGGTTACTTCATCACTAAGAAACTGAGTAAAAAGACTATTAATTAATGACACATATTTCATATACATTGGTAATAATTCAAATTATATAATGAGGCCCGATAATGTATTTTATCATCATATTCATTTTGTATTATGGTATAATAGATGTAAACAATTTAAATATTTTTTCTTCTTCTCAATCACAAAATTTTAGGTTACTTCATCACTAAGAAACTAAGTTAAAAGACTATTATTTAATGACTAATATTTCATATACATTGGTAATAATTAAAATTATATAATGAGTCTCGATAGTGTATTTATTCACCATATTCATATTGTATTATGGTATAATAGATGTAAACGATTTCAATATTTTTCTTCTTTTCAATCACCAATTTTTAGGTTACTTCATCACTAAGAAACTGAGTAAAAAGACTATTAATTAATGACACATATTTCATATACATTGGTAATAATTCAAATTATATAATGAGGCCCGATAATGTATTTTATCATCATATTCATTTTGTATTATGGTATAATAGATGTAAACAATTTAAATATTTTTCTTCTTCTCAATCACAAAATTTTAGGTTACTTCATCACTAAGAACTAAGTTAAAAGACTATTATTTAATGACTAATATTTCATATACATTGGTAATAATTCAAAATATATAATGAGTCTCGATAGTGTATTTATTCACCATATTCATATTGTATTATGGTATAATAGATGTAAACGATTTCAATATTTTTCTTCTTTTCAATCACCAAATTTTAGGTTACTTCATCACTAAGAAACTGAGTAAAAAGACTATTAATTAATGACACATATTTCATATACATTGGTAATAATTCAATTATATAATGAGTCTCGATAGTGTATTTATTCACCATATTCATATTGTATTATGGTATAATAGATGTAAACAATTTCAATATTTTTTTTCTCAATCACAAAATTTAGGTTACTTCATCACTAAGAAACTGAGTAAAAAGACTATTAATTAATGACACATATTTCATATACATTGGTAATAATTCAAATTATATAATGAGGCCCGATAATGTATTTTATCATCATATTCATTTTGTATTATGGTATAATAGATGTAAACAATTTAAATATTTTTCTTCTTCTCAATCACAAAATTTTAGGTTACTTCATCACTAAGAAA
>CATIWC010003610.1:5000-62263 GCA_948472305.1 Vicia faba | reverse complement strand
TAGGTGATTGTTGTAAGGAAGATTGGCGACGGAATGGAGCGACGAAGATGATCAGGGTTTCGTTAGAATGGCGTTTCATAAGGAAGAGCAGAAAGAATGTCAAAAGTTGAACCCTTGTTTTGCGACCCCAACGATTTTGGAATTGTGTTTTTTTTTAAATTTAATTATCATTGTTTTTTAAAGTTTTTCATAAAACCAAAAATGATTAAAAACAAGTGTTTCAAGTAAATCGGACTTAGGAGATCAACTGTACTCGGGCCTGAAACAATATTCGTTTTTTACACCTCCCCCTGAGGCCCATTGCACCATTTTTGATAAGCTTTTTGTCTAGAAAAAAAAAACTCTTGTTGGGTTTTGGATGTTGGGCTGCAGCGCCTGATTTTGGACCCACACCACTGTTTCTAATTTTTGCACCCTCTAATTTATTTCAGTTTTATTTCTTTTGGTTTTAATTTTTTTTACTAAAAAATATAAAAAATAATATATATATATATATATATATATATATATATATATATATATATATATATATATATATATATATATATATATATATATATATATATATATATATATATATATATATATATATATATATATATATATATATATATATATATATATATATATATATATAATTGAATTTTGATTTTCTCTTAATGTTTTCTTTATTAAAATTACAAAGAATGTATAGATTTAATTTTAATTGTCTTTTAGTACTTTTTTTACTTAAAAAAAACCAACAAATTATGTTTAGAATTATTTTAATTTTCTTTTAGTATTTTTCTTTACTTAGAAATCATAAAAATATAAAAATACAAAATTTGATTACTTTTTTATAACTTATAGCCAAAATTCATTCATTCACACTATGTACAAACACAAAGCAAGCTTACTGAAAATTCCAACTCCATTTCTGGATTAAATTACATCCCTTCATCCTCTTTAACAAAACTTCACCAAAATCCTTAGTAAACCACTGCCAAACATCATCATCATTGCCTTTCAATCTCACAATAACAACCGTATTGTATCAACGTCGTATGTCTAAAATTTCAGACCTACAACCACAAGGCACAAAGTCACCAATGGAAGATGGGATATAAAATAAACGAATTGAATATGCAATTAGTGAGAACTAAACACCATAGCTGAGTCATTTCTTGCATTCTCTGAAACCGCAAACTCATCGCACTGGGTCCGACCTTGTAAGTTCTTCTTTCTTCGCATTTCTTTTACCACTGATTATCATGACTTGTTGAGAATAAAGCCCATAACTATTGATTGACAACTCTAACGCTAGCTATTAAATTTCCTTCCTCGCAAACTTAGAGTTACTGTTGAGGAAATGAAATGTGTGATTGATTTATCTTTGTTTAAGTTTTTGTTTTGGCTTTCTCAGTAAAGAACTGGGAAAGTAGAGAGGCGATTTGAGAATGAGGGTGAGATATTTCGGTTGACAACGTAAATTCTTTAGGCCATGAGGGCCTAAGAAGGAGATCGAGAGATAGTGAAAGAGACCAGGAGATGAACATCGTTGTTTTTTAGGTGATTGTTGTAAGGAAGACTGGCGGCGGAATGGAGCGACGAAGATGATCAGGGTTTCGTTAGGGTGGCGTTTCATAAGGAAGAGCAGAAAGAATGTCAAAAGCTGAACCCTTGTTTTGCGACCCCAACGATTTTGGAATTGTGTTTTTTTTTAATTTAATTATAATTGTTTTTTTAAGTTTTTCATAAAACCAAAAAATGATTAAAAACAAGTGTTTCAAGTAAATCGGACTTAGGAGATCAACTGTACTCGGGCCTGAAACAATATTCGTTTTTTACACCTCCCCCTGAGGCCCATTGCACCATTTTTTATAAGCTTTTTGTCTAGAACAAAATAACTCTTGTTGGGTTTTGAATGTTGGGCTGCAGCGCCTGATTTTGGACCCACACCACTGTTTCTAATTTTTGCACCCCCTGATTTACTTCACTTTTATTTCATAAAGAATATAGAATACATAAATATTTTGTTTTAAATAATTCGGCTAGAAAATGTTATATATATATATATATATATATATATATATATATATATATATATATATATATATATATATATATATATATATATATATATATATATATATATATATATATATAATTGAGTTTTGATTTTCTCTTAATGTTTTCTTTATTAAAATTACAAAGAATGTATAGATTTAATTTTAATTGTCTTTTAGTACTTTTTTTACTTAAAAAAAAACCAACAAATTATGTTTAGAATTATTTTAATTTTCTTTTAGTATTTTTTTTTACTTAGAAATCATAAAAAATAAAAATACAAAATTTGATTACTTTTTTATAACTTATTAAACTAATTTTTTTAAAATATTTTTAGTCATTTATAATAGTTAATTTTATAGATAATTTAATTAGTTTGTTTGCTAATTTTCGATTTGGTTGTATGGCTCGATTAACTAAATTTTTAATCGAACTTTCGGTCTGATCTCTCTTCATTCATAAATTTGTACCCCCATCCCCATATGGTTTGTAATAGATTATAATTTTGTTTCTCTGCTATTTTCTTTACATGTTTAAATTGCTAATGATATATATTTTATTCAATTAGAACACTTGGCCTCCTCTTGTACTCATCATCAATTGGTCGTTTAGAATACTAGTGTCACGTTAGTCTTACTTCTTAGGAGCATGCATATAGCCACCTTGTATGGGCTATTTATTTTCATCTTATCCATTGAAGTGACTTCTCTCCCCTTAGTCCACATACCAAGCATTTTCTTAAAGGGTCTCATAATTGAGTTTGGGCATGTCCATTCTCACGAGGTTAATCAAGTTTTGCCCTTGGTTAACCATAACCCGAATCAACCACTTTGGTCCAAATACCAAGTGTTTCCATGCACAAAGGGTCTCATAGTTGAGGATAGGAGCACCTACTCTCACGAGATTAATCAAGTACACTCCTTGGTTAATCATAACGCGATTCAATCCCCATACACTGAGCATTCCGTTTACACCTTTCATGGTACTACTCATTTTGTCGTCACTTTTTGCTATAATCACCATGCACGATCACTCTTCACAAACACTTTCACTTTTACTTTGTGCTTATAATCATGCTCTCTTAGGATGATAGTTTCCTCTTCTTTAGGAAGTCAAACTAATTAGACCTTAGGTTAGAACCCATGGATGACAATATTAGGGTTTTTCTAGTCTCCTCTTTAACTTTTTATTCTTTTGTAATTAAAACTTATCATTCACAAATCAAAAATCCAAAAACATTTAATCATTATTCAAACTCATTAAAACATGCAAAACACTCAACCAATCAAAACACCCTGAAAGGGCATGTTATCTCTGTTTTACCGTGATATAGGTCGTGTTTATTGCTAGAATACATGTGTTAATGTCGCCCACTATAAAAACACCAACAAACCAACATTTTCTAGAAGAGGTATGGTGTTCTGATTCCTTCACTGGATACGTAGAAAAGGGCGGCGAGACCCTCACGAACGCACTAATAAAAATCATTTTCTTTCCCCTTAAGCAAGTATAGTTATAGATAAACACACACTTAGAAGCAAACAAACAAAATAGATCCCGTTGAGTACAACAGATGTGAGGGGTGCTAATACCTTCCCCTCGCATAACCGACTCGCTTACCCTTTCTCTTAGTCGTAAGATCATCTTATCCATCCTCTTGTGGTTTTCTCGATATTTCCCCTTCCTTCGGGATAAATAATGTTCAGTGGAAGCTTTGTGTTTTTCTGCCGGTAGCTTTACAAACTCCCTCTCTTCTCTTCCAATTTTTAGTGCCACCTCCTCCCACTAGCTGAGCTCCGCTGCCCAACCTGCACCCTTCGTCACGCGCCTCCGTTCCGGCTAGCACCGCTCTTACTCTGTGGTTTCATCCTCCTACGCCTTCTGTCTCCTCACGCCAGTCACGTGATCGACCTTCCTTTTTTTGCGCCAAGCTTTGCGACCAGTCTCCTCTGCATCGCCTTGGTCACGCCGTCATACTCCTCTTTGCTTAGCTGTTGTCTGCGGGTACTCCTACCTCTGACGTGGGATCTTCGATTTCAGCGTCTCCGATCAACTATATCACATCAAGTCTAGTAATCTCTTGATTTTAGTCTTGCATTGATTTTAATTGTTGAATCAATTTCATGTGTTTAATCTTGTGAATTAAATTCTTGATTTGTGAAATCAATTAAATCTTGATGTTGTTAATGTTAAGAGTTGATGGAATTGGTTGATTGATTGAATATTTGTGGAGTTTACGCGTCGAAATTGATAAATCGTGCATAATTGTTAATTTCTATCTCGTAATTTGATTCAGGATCCATATTTATTGATAATTGCTTGAATTCATGAGTCGGAATCAACTTTCGAGTGGATTAATCGATGTCGACGCGTAAAGTGATTTTCATTTCAATGCTTGGAATTGTTGCTACTGGTACCAGTATAATTTATATAACTTATTTGTGAATTATACTTGACTTGTCATGTGTCAACACTTGGATTTTGTGCTTTAAAACTATGGTTCCAAACAGAACTTTAGCAAACTTCGATACATGAATCAAGACTGTCCGGAATTCACAAATATGCCATAAACTCATATTTAATTGTTGCGCCTTGCATAATTGATTTGCATTTGATAATTACTCGATGTTTGTGGTGATTTCGATTGATTTTAAAATGACATTTTTGAGCATTTCATGTACAATAAACATGCTTTCCAGAATTGAAAAGGGCACTAAAAATGTGATTTAATTTGTGCTGATGCGTAATTTGATTATCATTTGATATTTGTTTGACACTGATGTCAAAATTGGTTGATTTCAACTCAACTTTTGCATGTTATATGAAACAACCCAATGTTGTTCGGAAAAGTAGTTTTTCTTGTATAATGAGTTTTAATTCTCGAAAAATACTCGGTTGATTTTAATTAAGCAATTGTTTGACATCGATGTCGAGTTTAAGTTTATTTTTATTTTTATTTTTGGTGCATGTTCATGTATCATGATGTTGTTTCCCTGTGCCGGTAAATACATGTAAGCGTTGAGTTAATTGTTGTGTGTTGTATATTTGAGCTTGCTAGCATGATTGCTTTACACCGATATCAAATTTCAATGATTTTAAGCCAACTTTTCGTGCATCTTATGTGTAAATTCAATGTTGTCCAGAAAATTCATTTTTACATCTACAATATATTTTAATTCATTCTTAATACATATTCGAATTCAATTCTACAAACACTTGATATCAGAGTTGAGTTTCCCAACAATACATATCCACATTTTACACTCCTACTAGTCTCTTTTTTTTTAATGAAGGTCTTTTTTTAATTAGCCTTATTGGTGTCATGCCTTTTTATCGCTATATGCAATATTCTAATGATGACATATTCATGTTATGTCAGCCTTGGAATGTCATGCAATAATGACCATCTTCTGATGCCCTTTTATAAGCCAATGAGTCCTATTTTTAATTAAGGTTTTATTTATCGGTCTTCTTAATCAGTGGCGGAGCCAGAAAAATTATGAAGCCTGGGCAAGTTTTCATTGGCTTCATAATTTTCTACCAAGACAGTACAATGCTAATCCCAAAGGAATTATTTCCTTGAATTGCAATTACCTCTTCAATTTGTAAGATTTCGGATTTTATAATATATACATGTTAAAATTTCGGATTCTATAATATATACATGTTACAGTATTTCAGGTGTGCTCACAAAATGAACAAACCTATAAAAGCTGAGAAAATTAGTTCAACACGCTCATTTGTGTGAAATTAAGTACTGCCTAAAAACACCGCTATCAATTCAAATTCCAAATAATGCTGTCAAATACAGATCGGAGAAATGGGGGTTTGTTAAAATTCCGGTATGCTACAATGTTGTAGAGCCACTATTTGGGAACACATTTTACTAAGTAGCATAATAAAAAACAATAGGGATGTGATCAAATTCCGCTACACTATAGTACAATAGCTATAACTGCTATTTAACAACAATGATTCCAAGATATGTCAATCTAAGTTATCAACAAATAAAAAATTATGATAACAAGCCATACCTTTCAATAGTTCCTCTGGAAAACCATGTGGCATCGCTTTCGTGCTCAGGCACAAGAACAATTGAATAACCAATCTTCGCCATTTGATCTTGAGCAACCTTCAAGTGGCAGTGAAAGGGGTTGAACAAACCTGAAGCTATTTTCTCCTTCTTTCCATTCACAATAATGACCAAATCAAACCTAACTTACACAAGAGCACAAAATCACTTGATCAATTAACTCAGAGATTAATCAGTTACATAAAAATCATATCATATGTATAAACAAAATATAGTTCCTGCAGTAAGTTTTCTCATTTCTTAAACTCAATTTCTATAACTGCATGTAGCAACTACATACATTCTCCCAATAAAACTGTACTCCTTTTTTTATCAATCTTAAAAAAAAATTCCTCAAATGATATTTTTATAGCTCAGATGAAAATTCTAAAATCACTGAACTAGAACATTTCTTAAACGAAAGTACCTCCTCTTGAGCTTCCTTGGAACAGAGGCAAAAATTAATCCTCTCTAATACCTGACCATTTTCTAAAATATATCTGGCAATACTTAATCCACGCACATGACCAACAAATTTTTTAAACTTCAGCACTTTAAGAGTATAAAGCAAACAATGAGGCACAATTAGAGAATTCATCAGTGTTATACCCCAAAATTTGCCCTCCCATATTCTTCAAGAAATTGCCAAGCCAAGTCACAAAATTCCCCAAGGGTTGTGCAGTGCAACTGTTTCCCATACAGTCAAAACTAGGGTTTTGAGTCTGATCAAGAAAAGGAAGTTTTCAAAGGCCCAATCAAGTCTCATATGCTTACAAACATGGTCAAACATCCTCATATCAAGTTTCAAGGCATTCAGCTCAAAATTGCACAGTCAAAACCCTAAATTGCACTACAGTCAACTGTAGGGGCAAAATGGTCATTTGACAGTCAAAAGTTCAAATTTTTGGTCAACATATCATTTTGAAGCCACAAACATCATTTGATCAATGCTTGATCATGATTCTCAAAGTTTGGCTCAGAAATCATCAAAGATGCAAAAGTTGCTATATTTGGACAGCTGAAAAAGTCAACTGAAATTGACCAGGGCATAACTTTCACATGGATTATCAGAAAAATTCCATCCAAAGCTCATTTTGAAGAGAAAGACATTTCCTACAACTCATCTTCATATTTCAAGTCCAAGAAATGCTCTCACAAAAAGTTATCAATTTCAACATTACAGGTCATTTTCAAAAGTCAACAAAAAGGGACTTTAAGTAAAAGGCCATAACTTGAGATTGGTAAATCAAAATGACATGGGACCAAAGACATTGGTTAAAGGACTCAAAGAACTTTCCAAAATGTCCAAGAACATGTGAAAAGCTTAAAAATTGAGCAAGTTATGCCTTGTAGAAGTTGGGAAATTTTGGTGAAATGGCAAAAGTCAACTATCTTTGAAAATCCAGTTTTTGACAAAAGGGCCCCATTTTTTCCACTTGGTTCATCCTTGTCATGCCACACACGTGTCCCATGGTTAATTTCAAGACCAAATATTGATTTTTTTATTTTATTTAATTTTTGATGATTTAATTCATTTTAATTCTTTGAAAATTCAAATAAAATTTAAAAACCAATGGAATAGTGTTATGTGAACTTGGACAATTCCTATGTATCATGAACCTACTCAAGAAATCAGGCTAGGGTTCATTTGCACACTAGGTCTAGGTTTTGGCTAAAAAGGAGGAAAATGGTTAAGGATGAAAACCCTAAGACTAATTCTTTCCTAAGCATGAATGAAGGCCAAAAAACTAGCCAATTCCATTCCATGAGATGCATTGAGTCAAACCCTAACCATAACATAGCAAAAGGCTCGCTCAAAAGTGGATTGGACATTTTGAAAATAAGCCATATATTGCAAATCTGAAATGAAGGTTAGGGACAGTTTAAAGCCTCAATTTTTTTTCCATAAGCATCCTTAAGCAACTCTGAACACGTTCCAATCAATCTCAAGCACAAAAGCTCCAGGAATTGACGCCTAGGACTCAGACTGCATTGCAAAAAATTCACAATCGTATAGCATTTTTTAAGCACTTTTACAACATTCTATGCATTGCATCATGTTTGTTTTGAGCTTCTGAAACTAACCCTTATGCTTGATTGAAGTTTTGCACATTGTACACGAAGATGCCATGACTGAGTATTAGGGTTCGTGAGGTTCAAAATTAGGGATTCCTAAAACAAGAAAAATTAGGACTTAGGACCACCATGGTTGAATCCAGCACACCAAGACGAATGGATTGACCTACTCGCGACAAATTTATGAGATACACAGGCCTATTCGCTATTTCTTGGAAGGCTCCCTAACACTACGTTTCAAAACCGTTGCTTTATTTGTTTGTGTTTCAGGAAAATGGAAGGGATGATGGCGTGGCACAAGGGGATTGGAGGATTTTGAATTAGCGCGCGTTTTAAAGAGCGTTGATGTTTTTCTTTTATATTGTTTATTTACTAATATATATTAAATGAATTCAAAGTGGCTCAGTGGCCAGGGATACGCGCATGTAACCTCAATGACCTGGGTTCAAGTCCCAGGTCTTGCAAAATTCAATATTATTTTTCATTTCCAATTCACATGCAGCGCTCACATTGATGCTCACCATACTCCATCAGAATTCAACCTCCACGTGTCCCAGGGCCTCAGATCCATGGCCAAGATGAAAAGTGCACCATACATCAAGTCAACACGTTGGCACATGATCCAGAAAAGTCAATGATTCACAATGCAAATGGGCCAAAATCACCAGGCCTACACCTCCAAATTTGGAACCACACCTCCCTGGTTCTATCTTTTTTCTCTTTTTCTAATTTTCTTTATATTCTATTATTTTTAAATTTACTTGTGTATTTTATTTTCTGATTTAATTAATTCTTACAAAAATATAAAAAAACATTAAAAATACAGAAAGGACAAAAAAAATATAATTAACTTTGACTACTTTTATAAATAAATTAAAATGTAAATCATTTAGTTTAATTAAGTTTTAATGTTAATTCTTTTTCATAATAAAAATCCAAAAAATGTAGAATTAGGTTAATTATTAATTTTTTATATCTTTTTTTTTAATTGTTCCTTTTCTCACAATATTATTATTTATTATTTTTATTTTTATGATTAAAAATTGTACATAAATCAATTTAGAATGAAATTAGGTTAGCAATTAAATCTCTTTCTTAAAAACTTAAAAAACATTAGAACTAGGGTTTAACACTTTAATTTTAAATAATCTTTCTTTTTTTCTTTTAAATCTAAAAAACACCAAAATACCATTTTTTCATTTAATTTTAATTTTAGATTCCTGGATTAATTTTAATTATTTGTAAAAGGGTCCAAAGCCCTAATTTTGTTTAATCTCTTTATTTCGCGCATTTGTTTTATATTGTTTAAATAATTCTGTATATGCCCCAAAGCCTTGTAATAAGTTTAGATTTATTTCTCGCACTTTTATTTTATTTTACTTTCAGTCAAATCGGGTTCAGTTTTTTTGGCGATGTGGGCCCGCGCCAGTTGTAATAGTCTAGATTTATTTTCTCGCAAATATATAACTGTTAATAAATATGCATGAAAGAATGAATGCCCAAAAATAAAATCGAATCGTTAGATCACCAATGCATGACAAGACAAACAATAAACTGAAAACGACACACAATTCGCACACACCACCCCTAGGGTACGCCTCACCTGTTGCCTTTCGAAAGGTGGTCGTCGAGTAGAGGACGTCTTAGTAAGTCCTCATGATCCGGGAACCTGGCATGAGGGTAGCTTCTAAGGTGTCTTCCTATTGCTCCGGTGATCACCATGTCCCGAACCTTCGAATTGACCCGAACACCTCCAACGGTGGTGCTACCTACCTCTCAATGGTGGGATGGCACTACTTTAAAGGACATTTACACAGACGAATTCCTTAGGGTAGGTAGGTTCTCGTAGATACTTGCTCTCTTTAAAACAAAACAAATCAAAATCTTTTCACACCGACACTTTCAAAAACTTTCAAAACAAACTTTTCAAACACTCTGACGTACGAGTTAAACTGAAACTTTTCAAAGAATATTTTTGAAACCCACATTGAAAAGCAAACAAACAATTTTGAAAACACATTGAGCAAGTACCTAAGAGCCCATGGATAACCATGGATAGAAAGGGTGCTAACACCTTCCCTTTCTATAACCTACCTCCCGAACCGAGAGCAATCTCTTTAAAGGAATTTTTCTGTGCTTTTGTCCTTTCCTATTGGAGAAAATAAAAGACGGTGGCGACTCTTGCTTCCGCGACATTTTCGCGAACCAGCGTTAAAAC
Organism: Vicia faba; assembly: GCA_948472305.1. Taxonomy (NCBI): domain Eukaryota; kingdom Viridiplantae; phylum Streptophyta; class Magnoliopsida; order Fabales; family Fabaceae; genus Vicia; species Vicia faba. Next base: position 51,851 of record CATIWC010003610.1, on the reverse strand, counting down.
AGTCAGTTCCAGATCCACCGATCACAGAACTGGCGACTCTGCTGGGGACTAACTTAAAGTGAGGTGTACCTTAGGGCTAGTTACAACTGTGTTTTCAATTGTTTTCCTTGTGTGCTTTAAAATTGTGGGACTGTCTTGGGAGTTCTATAGATCCTAACTCGGATCTGGGGATACCTTCTTAGAAAGTAGCAACAAGGCTGTGAGGGAACTGTGCGGGGTATACCGACATGGTTGAAACAGTCTGCTACGTTGATGTGGCACTTTGGTGTGTACCGGTAACCCTTGAGTCAGTCAAGGAGAGTACGGGGCCTCCATGTGGTGTCATGAAGCATCAACAGACCTTAGGAACCTTAATTGAACCATCTTGGCCTCTTTAGGGTAGTGAGATAACTGACTTTGGTGCAGTCCGAGGTTGGTTGATACTCGATACTACACTCAATTGAGGGTTGCTTTCCTGGAATATTTCGGTCGCCAGTTCAGTGGCTAAATCGAAACGATGAACAATGAAAGCAATCCCGTGATATTGGGAACCTTAGAACCCGGTTACTTTGATTAGGACAGGTTGAACCCACCAACTTCAAGAGGGTACTACCCAGACCCCATGCTGGCCTTAAACCTTAAGGGCCTGTCTTGTGTGCCTTGTGTGCCTTACATGTTTGTCTTTGTAAATATCTGTGTTTAATCATAGCATCATGACATCATCCAGCATCATATGCATTAACTAACCATTTCAGGGGTTCGAATTTTCATCTTTGTTCTTGTTTTGTAGGACATGGAAACTGTTCGTAGAAAGACAATTCCAATCAGTCTTGTAAGGATCTCTCCTCAGCTTAAGGAGCTTATATCCAGAATTCCTGAGAACTCTTCATTCAGTGAAAGGCATGGAAGCCTCATCAGCTTGGTCAACACCAACATTGAGGAAGATATGATAAAAGTCCTGTTCCAATTCTTTGACCCTCTGCATCACTGTTTCACCTTCTTGGATTATCAGTTGGTACCTACATTGGAGGAGTTCTCCCGACTCCTGAAGATCCCTATCCTTGATCAGCTACCCTTCAACGGTACAGAAAAGGAACCTAAGCTTGAAGAGATTGCTAAAGCCTTGCACCTACAGTCATCTGACCTCAAGGGACATTGGGAAGTTAGAAGTGGTATCAAAGGGTTCTTAGCCAGGTTTCTGTTTGAAAAGGCCTATGATTGTTGGAACTCCCTTGACTTGCAAGCTTTTGAAGAGGTTGTGGCCCTCCTTGTTTATGGTTTGGTGTTGTTCCCTAACCCAGACCAGCTCATTGATATCAGTGCCGTCCAGATCTTTATGTCCAGAAATCCTATACCTACGTTGCTAGGGGACCTCCTTCACTCATGTTACACTCGAACCATGAGAAAAAGAGGTTTCCTTATGTGTTGCACTCCTCTCCTGGGAAAGTGGTTTATTTCGCACCTTCCACAATCAGTCCTGAAGAATGAGCGGGGTTTGAGATGGTCACAACGGTTGATGACTCTTACACATGCAGATATACATTGGTGCCCTAGGTCCAGGGAAGATGTCACTATTATTGATCGTTGCGGGGAGTATCCCAATGTTCCTTTACTTGGAATCAGAGGGGGTATTACTTACAGTCCGTGCCTGGCTTGGAGACAATTTGGTTATGCTCGGAGAGATGGTCCTCATGACATGCTGATTCCTGACATAGTTTTTGACTTCGACAACGATACTCAAGGACTTCGCCAGAGATTTATCAGAGCTTGGAGGATGCCTAGTAGGATAGACAGCAAGACACTGGGGCACAGGAACTCCATCCCTTTGGAGCCTTACCTCAAGTGGGTACGAGCCCGCTCTCAGAAATTAGTGATGCCTTATCCTCACATGCTTCCAGTAATCAAAGAGCCTGCCTTGGAAGGAGAGGTGTCTCATGTTATTCAACACCCTGATATGCCCACATCCTGGGAAGAGATGCAGAAGAGCTGGATCCAGCTTAAGGAAGAACGGAATTCTCTTGAGACTAGTTTGCATGCCAGTGAAAGGAAGGTCTTGGAGCTCACCCGCCTGTTGCATGAGGAAAGGAGTCTCAACACTTACATAGCTCCAAAGAAGATGCGCAACATATTTTGGATGTGATTTGATCTTTTTGTACTTTTGCCCATGAGGCTTTGATGTATCAAACAATGATTTTCTTAATAATAACGTGTGTTCCTTTTGGTCTACAACAAATTTGAAATTTCGAACTCTTGAATGCATTGCATAAACACATATCATTCATCATGTGCATCATAAATACTCTTCTTTTCAGGTTGTTTACCGTTCTTCGCTGTTTATTTCAGCATCATGAACCCTCCTGAATCATCAACCGATGCGGCTATCAAGGCTCTTCAGGCGCAGAACGTCCAGTTTCAGGCGCAAAACGCCCAATTTCAGGAGCTGATCAAGGGTTTGTCTCAGGGTCAACAAGAGTTAAAGACCATGCTGTTGAAGAAGACTAAGAAGAAGAGGAGGACTGTGCTATTTAACACTGGGCGCAGACTCGGGAACACTTTGGTTGTTGAAGCTGAAAGGACTCCTCCATCTGTGACAGAAGGTAGTCACCATGAAAGGGAGGTCACTACTCCTGTGGGCTCTGATACTGAAACAGACTTCAATGACGACCAGTACCCTCCTGCTGAAGACCGGTACAAACAGCTGGAAGACAGATTAAAGGCTGTGGAAGTTCAACGGGTACCTGGATTGGATTTCGGAGACTTGGGGTTATCTACTGGAGTGGTGATCCCGCACAAGTTCAAAACACCTGCCTTCGTGAAGTATGATGGGGCTTCCTGTCCCAAGATGCACCTCCGTTCTTATGTAAGGAAGATCCAGCCTTACACAGCAGACAAGAACCTTTGGATCCACTTCTTCCAGGAGAGTCTTTCAGGGACTCACCTCGATTGGTTCTATCAGCTAGATGGAATCAGCATTCGTAACTGGGAGGATCTGGCCACTGCTTTTTACAAGCAGTATCAGTATAATGCCGACCTCGCTCCTACGCGTACCCAGCTCCAGGGTATGTCGCTAGGGTCGGGTGAAGGTTTTAAGGAGTATGCTCAGAAATGGAGAGACCTGGCTGGCAGGGTGCAGCCACCGTTGACGGATCGGGAGCTGGTAGATATGTTCTTGGGGACCCTGTCTGGTCCATTTTTCAATCATCTCATTGGTAATTCCTCTGCCGGGTTTACCGATCTAATCCTGACTGGTGAAAGGATTGAGGCCGGTATAAAATCAGGGAAGATACAGAAAGTTGCCTCCTCCAGTACTGAGAAGAAACCCTTCAAAAAGGAGGCTAGTGCTGTATATAACTCCCGGAGAACAGAGCGACCTGAGCACCGCCAATCTGTCAGTGCGGTAATGATTGCCAAACCTGCTGCCGCTCCTCGGCCAACTAATCCTCAAAAGTTTGAGAGACCCCGGAGAGAGTTTACTCGATTAAGCATGACCTTATCACAGATCCTGCCACAGTTGCTATCCACCAATTTAGTGACTGTCAAGGAGGCTCCAAAGTTTCCCAATACTGCATCCCCCAAGTTCAATCCAAATGCTCGCTGTGCTTATCACTCTGATAGCCCGGGGCATAACACAGATGACTGTTGGGCCCTAAGGAATAAGGTTCAAGACCTCATTGATGCCAAGGAGATACAGTTTGAGGCGCCCGAGAGGCCGAATGTTGTAAATGCTCCCATGCCCCAGCATGGAGTGAACGCTGTTGAGGAGAATTTGTATGTAGCTTCGGTGGATGATGTTGCTACTCCGTTGCTGATGGTTAAGAGGAATCTGTTGCTAGCCGGTTTATTTCCGGGATGTAGCGAAAGTTGCCCTCTATGTGTTGCTTCCCCTGTTGGTTGTTCTCTGTTGAAGTCAGGCATCCAAAACCTGATAGATAATAGAGAGATTTTGTTTGAAAAGACTGTTGTTCCTGCTGCTCCTGTTGAAGAAGTGTCAATCGTTACCATCTTCGACAACTATTCCGAGGCTCCTTCAAAGAAGCCTATACAAGTTTTGTCAGTTCACAAGAATGTTCCCATCACCATTACTGTTCCGGGGCCTATGCCCTACAAATCTGATAAGGCTGTCCCATGGCACTATGGGGCGGATGTTTATGTTCTGGGTGTGAAACAAGAGTGCAACATTGATACTGGTGTCTCCAACATCACCGGGCCTGCTAAGGTCACTCGTAGTGGAAGACTGTTCTCGCCAGACATTGCTCCTCCAGCAATTCATAGGCCTTTGATCTTCACACCTGCCAGAGTGCCTGTTTCTCCTTCTGACCAAGTATCCACCCCTGCTGCTGAGTCATCTGATACTCGGGGCAAGGGAATCGCTGCTGATGTGCCTGCCAGGACGGAGGCACCAAAGACCATTGTTGAGGCTTCCAAGCAGGAAATGGAAGAAATTCTCAAGATAATAAAGAAGAGTGATTTCAACGTTGTGGAACAGCTGGGGCACACCCCCTCTAAAATTTCCATGTTGTCACTGCTGCTGTGTTCAGAGGCCCATGCAAAGGCTCTGATTGCTTTCTTAAAGACTGCCCACGTACCCCAAGATACGTCTGCTGACCAGTTCACCGATTGTGTGGCCAACCTAACTGCTGATAATGGCCTGGGTTTCTCTGATGCCGATCTGACAGCAAAGGGGAAGAACCATAATGATGCCCTGCATGTCTCCATTGAATGCAGGGGCACTACTCTTGCTCATGTGCTGGTTGATACGGGTTCCTCATTAAATGTGCTGCCCAAGAAGGCTCTGGATAGGCTGGATTGTGAGGGTCTAGAGCTCAAACCAAGTAGCATTGTTGTCCGGGCCTTTGACGGGTCCAAAAGAATGGTGCATGGTGAAGTGGACATCCCAATCAGGGTTGGGTCACAGGTATTTGATTCAAAGTTCTATGTGATGGACATCCATCCGTCTTATTCTTGTTTGCTGGGACGCCCGTGGATCCACAAGGCTGGAGCTGTGACTTCCACATTGCATCAGAAGCTCAAGTACCCGGTCAGGGGGAAGATCGTAACAGTGCAAGGGGGGGAGGAGTACATGGTCAGTCACCTCAACTCCTTCAGATATGTAGAAATGGATGGGGAATTCATTGAAACCCCCTTTCAGCATTTTGAGGAAGTACCACAAACCTTGGCAGCAGCAGAAGATGAAGAGGTTTCTCCTATGAAGATGGCCTCCTTAAAGGACGCCCGGGCTGTGATCGAGAAGGGTGAATGTGGAAACTGGGGCAAGCTCCCTGATCTTACTCCTAAGACTAACAAGTTTGGGCTGGGTTTCACCACAGAAGCTCAGAAAGCGGTGCGCAAGGCAAGAATTGGAAGACCTCCGGTGCTCATCACCCAGCATGGAGTGAATGCTATTGGAGAGGAAGATGAAGTGGGAGAGTCAGAGTTCGATAGCTGGATCTACCCAACGGCCGACGGTGGATTGACCAATTGGACTGCTAAAGATTTTACACCCATAACTTTTGTCTCCCAGTAATGAATTTCTTTGTTTTTTGATTTGTAATAAACAGTAATTTGAGACTATATGGCCCGGTGTCTTACCCGGGGCACCGTGGTTTTATTTATGAGGGCTTTTGTTTGTCACCATCATATATCATGAATAAAAGCATTGGACGTTTTTCACAATTCAAATTTTGCGCTCCTTTTCTTTCCTTTCTTTACATATTGCAAAACAGCTGTATTTACACACACACTCACTCATACAGGTTTCAATCCACTCTGGATCTCACTGGTAACGACTCTGCTACTGCCGGTTATGACTTCGAAAATCCGATCAACTTAGCCGCAGACGAAGGTGAAGATGATTGCGAAGTGCCTGGTGAACTTGCAAGATTGTTACAACAGGAAGAGAGGGCAATTCAACCCCATGAAGAGCCAGTGGAAATAATAAACTTGGGTACTGAGGAAGACAAGAAAGAGGTGAAGATTGGTGCCAACCTAGAACTCAGCGTGAAGCAACGGTTGACTCAGATGCTGCATGACTATAAAGAAATCTTTGCCTGGTCCTACGAAGATATGCCCGGATTAGATACCGACATTGTGGTCCATCACTTACCAACTAAAGAAGATTTCCCTCCGGTTAAGCAAAAGGTCCGCCGTATGCGTCCAGAGATGTCTGAGAAGATTAAAGCCGAGGTTATGAAGCAGTTTGATGCCGGGTTTCTTGCAGTGACTTCTTACCCTCAGTGGGTTGCTAATGTGGTGCCGGTACCTAAGAAGGACGGTAAGGTCAGGATGTGTGTCGACTACAGGGATCTGAACAGGGCCAGCCCCAAGGATGACTTCCCTCTACCCCACATTGATGTCCTTGTTGATAATACAGCTCAGCATAAAGTGTTCTCTTTCATGGATGGTTTTTCAGGCTACAATCAGATCAAGATGGCACCTGAAGACATGGAAAAGACTACCTTTGTTACTCAGTGGGGCACCTTCTGTTACAAGGTCATGCCGTTCGGGTTAAAGAATGCTGGGGCAACCTACCAACGTGCCATGGTTACCTTATTTCATGATATGATCCATCACGAGATAGAGGTGTATGTGGATGACATGATCGCTAGGTCCCAGACTGAGGAAGAGCACCTTGATCATCTGCAGAAACTGTTTGACCGTTTGAAACTATACAAGCTGAGGTTGAACCCGAACAAGTGCACCTTCGGGGTAAGATCTGGAAAGTTGCTAGGCTTTGTGGTCAGTGATAAAGGAATTCAAGTGGACCCCGCTAAGGTCAAAGCCATTCAAGAGATGCCGGTTCCTAAGACGGAGAAGGAAGTCAGAGGCTTTCTAGGACGCCTGAATTACATTGCTCGCTTCATCTCTCATCTGACCGCTACCTGTGAACCAATCTTCAAGCTGCTGAAGAAAGATCAGGTAGTACGTTGGAATGATGAATGTCAGGCTGCTTTTGATAGAATCAAAGAATATCTCCAAGAACCACCCATCCTTATGCCACCAGTGGAAGGGAGACCTTTGATACTTTACCTGACAGTACTTGATAACGCAATGGGGTGTGTGCTGGGACAGCATGACGAGTCTGGCCGAAAAGAGCATGCCATTTATTACCTTAGCAAAAAGTTTACCGACTGTGAGACCCGATACTCACTGCTTGAGAAAACTTGCTGCGCTTTGGTATGGGCTGCTCGCCGGCTGAGACAGTATATGCTGACTCACACTACCTTGTTAATCTCAAAAATGGATCCTATAAAGTACATATTCGAAAAGCCTGCTCTGTCTGGGAGAATTGCAAGATGGCAGATGATCTTGACGGAATACGACATTCAGTACACGACCCAAAAAGCCATCAAGGGAAGTGTATTGGCAGACCACCTAGCACATCAAGCTGTGGATGACTACCAATCAATGAACTTCGAGTTTCCAGATGAAAGCATTATGATAGTAACTGACTGTGAAATACCCGGACCGGATGAAGGACCTGAACCAGGATCCCGATGGTCTATGCACTTTGACGGAGCCTCCAATGCTTTGGGAAATGGTATCGGCGCCATAATCGTATCTCCACAAGGTACTCATACTCCACTCACCGCCCGGCTGTGTTTCAACTGTACCAACAACATGGCGGAGTATGAAGCGTGTATTATGGGTCTTCAAGCTGCGATTGACCTGAGGATCAAATTTCTGAGTGTCTTCAGAGATTCCGCTCTCGTGATCAATCAGATCAAAGGAGAGTGGGATACGAAACATCCAAACTTGATTCCTTACAGAGAATGTGTGTTGGCTTTGATCCCCCACTTCACAGAGATAACATTTGAGCACTTTCCAAGAGAAGAGAATCAGCTGGCGGACGCGTTGGCTACAATGTCTTCAATGTTCAAGGTTAAATGGGACAACGAAGCTCCCCGGATCATCATTTGGAAACTGGACGAACCGGCATACTGTTGTGATCTCGAAACTGAATTGGTAACTGAGAAGCCTTGGTACCACGAAGTAAAGAGATATCTGGAAGCACAGGAATACCCTGAGGGAGCATCTGTCAATGATAAGAAATTCCTGAGGAGGTTTGCAGCCAAGTTCTTTCTTAGCAACGGCATCTTGTACAAGCGAAACCAGGATTCGACCCTACTGCGTTGTGTAGATAAGAATGAAGCGGAAAGAATCATGGAAGAGCTACATGATGGGACCTTTGGTACACACTCCAGTGGACATACCATGGCCAAGAAGATTCTACGGGCAGGGTATTACTGGTCCACCATGGAAGCTGATTGCTACCAACATTCTAGGACATGCCATAAATGCCAGATCTACGCAGACAAGGTGCATGTTCCTCCGGTTCCCCTGAATGTTCTGACTGCGCCTTGGCCGTTTGCAATGTGGGGCATAGACATGATCGGTGAGATTAAACCTACGGCATCTAATGGACATCGCTTCATCTTAGTGGCGATTGATTATTTTACGAAGTGGGTTGAGGCAGCATCCTACGCTACGGTAACTAAGACTGTTGTGGCACGGTTCATTCGGCACAATCTGATATGTCGGTACGGTGTCCCTGAGCGGATTATTACAGACAACGGTACCAATCTGAACAATAAGATGATTACCGAGCTTTGCGAACAGTTCAAGATACAGCACCACAATTCTTCTCCTTACAGACCGAAGATGAATGGGGCTGTAGAAGCAGCTAATAAAAACATCAAGAAGATTGTGCAGAAGATGACAGTAACGTATAAAGATTGGCACGAGATGTTACCGTTCGCTCTGCATGGGTATCGTACTTCAGCTAGGACGTCAACTGGGGCAACTCCTTTCTCTCTGGTTTATGGCATGGAAGCAGTCTTGCCGATTGAGGTACAAATTCCTTCTCTCCGGATAATGAAGGATGCAAATCTGAATGAAGATGATTGGATCCAGACACGACTTGATCAGCTCAACCTTATTGACGAAAAGAGACTTGCTGCTATCTGTCATGGTCAGACGTATCAGAAACGAATGATCAGGGCATTTAACAAAAAGGTCAGACCACAGGAATATCAAGTCGGGGATCTGGTGATCAAGCGAATCATCCTTCCTCAGAGTGATCCAAGGGGCAAATGGACCCCTACGTACGAAGGGCCATTTGTGGTTAAGCATGTGTTCTCAGGAGGAGCAATGATATTAACCAACATGGATGGTGACGACCTTCCTCACCCCGCCAATGCAGACATAGTTAAAAAATACTACGCATGAAAAAATGACCCGCTAGGCTGACATGCCTAGGCAAAAATAAGGGCTTCCCGTCGAACCAAAAGGGTTCGGGCAAAATGAAGGGATGAAAATGAAAAAATCTGTACACCCGGCAAGTCGAAAACCTGAAAAGGCGGCTTGGGCAAAAATGGGTATCCCGGTGGACTGAAAACCCGAAAAGGCAGTCCAGGCAAAAGTTAGGGATAAAAGCGTAATACTATGTCTCATTGGATCACTTTGCATCCAGAATCCGGTATCTACATCAAGACGACATCGATCAGTCAGCCTCACCTTCAACCAAGGTCACCAAGTGATGAGACGCTCGGAATTATAAAGGCTATAGCAGAGTTGAAACCCAGTGGATCATTCATATTTCACACAGCTGTTTTAATTTCTTTTGTACAAAACTTGTAATAAACTCTTTTGCTCGGCGACATTCCGCTTACTAGGACGTCAGCCTCTTGTACACAAAACGCCTATTCACAGGCTATTCAAAATCAATACAAATATACTTTTCAGTTAAACGTGCCAACTGTTTTTTCTTTTTCTGTTTTGGTTTTGCGAAAAAACGTCCAAGGTTCAATTTGTGATATATGCATTGATAATAATTTGCTAGCTCATAAATATTTTCATACGAAACAAAGAATGAATTGCAGGTGACACTAGAAACAGGGGCAATAAAGAGTTGTCTGAGCAGTCTAATTGTTCTATCCTCTAAAGTACCAAGGTAGGTTCAGCTAAAGAACCTAACCAGACATCTTAAATTCCCCAGAGAGTGAGACAGCAAGTCAGTGCATTCTTCCCCAGCATATCAAAACTTCCCCAGGAGAGTCCCATCCAAGTTCCCCAGGAAAGGTGGAATTCATCTCCCCAAGCAGTAAGCTTATCCCCAGTAAATTCTGGAAGCTTATCCTTCACAGGACACGAACGCGTCGTCTGGCTTGATTTAAAGAGTTATTTCCTCAACAGGATATAACTGGGTTATCCTCAGCCAAAAACCAAGGGAAAGTCGTCGTCAACGTAGTTCTTTCCTATCCCCAGCGAAGTCTATTCACACTTCCAATACAACAACGAATCTCCCATTCGCCAAGTTTATTCCGCAACGGAGTCATCTTCTCCTACCGGTATCCTTGCAGTTATCATCCCCAGCGGAAGCAAAATCTATTCTTCGACATCAGCCCGGGATACGACTTCCCGGCACCCGTCAAGGATTCATTTTCCTGGACGAAAACATACATAAAACATCACATACATCATTATAGCATGCATAACGCACTGCATCATACAAATCTCATTTATGTTGAGAACATCATTGCTTGATCCATATCATGCATTGCACATGACTGACTTTTATCTTTCAGGAAAAATTCAGTTAAGTTCTCAAGCTACATTTCAAGACCTAGATTGGTTCAGTCAAAGGCCTTCTCTGGTTCAGTTAAATCGTCCCAAGATTTTCCTGATGCTTATCCCTTTGAAGACATTTCAAGACCTAGACTGGTTCAGTCAAAGGCCTTCTCTGGTTCAGTTAAATCGTCCCAAGATTTTCCTGATGCTTATCCCTTTGAAGACATTTCAAGACCTAGACTGGTTCAGTCAAAGGCCTTCTCTGGTTCAGTTAAATCGTCCCAAGATTTTCCTGATGCTTATCCCTTTGAAGACATTTCAAGACCTAGACTGGTTCAGTCAAAGGCCTTCTCTGGTTCAGTTAAATCGTCCCAAGATTTTCCTGATGCTTATCCCTTTGAAGACATTTCAAGACCTAGACTGGTTCAGTCAAAGGCCTTCTCTGGTTCAGTTAAATCGTCCCAAGATTTTCCTGATGCTTATCCCTTTGAAGACATTTCAAGACCTAGACTGGTTCAGTCAAAGGCCTTCTCTGGTTCAGTTAAATCGTCCCAAGATTTTCCTGATGCTTATCCCTTTGAAGACATTTCAAGACCTAGACTGGTTCAGTCAAAGGCCTTCTCTGGTTCAGTTAAATCGTCCCAAGATTTTCCTGATGCTTATCCCTTTGAAGACATTTCAAGACCTAGACTGGTTCAGTCAAAGGCCTTCTCTGGTTCAGTTAAATCGTCCCAAGATTTTCCTGATGCTTATCCCTTTGAAGACATTTCAAGACCTAGACTGGTTCAGTCAAAGGCCTTCTCTGGTTCAGTTAAATCGTCCCAAGATTTTCCTGATGCTTATCCCTTTGAAGACATTTCAAGACCTAGACTGGTTCAGTCAAAGGCCTTCTCTGGTTCAGTTAAATCGGCCCAAGATTTTCCTGATGCTTATCCCTTTGAAGACATTTCAAGACCTAGACTGGTTCAGTCAAAGGCCTTCTCTGGTTCAGTTAAATCGTCCCAAGATTTTCCTGATTGCTTATCCAGTTGAAGACATTTCAAGACCTAGACCGGTTCAGTTAAATCGTCCCAAGATTTTCCTGATTGCTTATCCAGTCAAAGGCCTTCTCTGGTTCAGTTAAATCGTCCCAAGATTTTCCTGATTTGCTTATCCAGTTGAAGACATTTCAAGACCTAGACCGGTTCAGTTAAATCGTCCCAAGATTTTCCTGATTGCTTATCCAGTCAAAGGCCTTCTCTGGTTCAGTCAGATCAACCTTAAGATCTCCCTGATTCTTATCCCAGTAGAAGACACCCAAGATTTTTCTCAACGAGCGTTGTTGAAGTTAAAGTCACCCAAGGTTCTCTTACCATTCATGCTAAGGCAGTAACCATCCCTGGTTCCTTCACCAGCGTTTGAAGCTCCAGACTCAGCTCCTGTAACCAGTCAGGACACATCTAAACATCAGCTCCTGCGACGTGTCAGGTACTCATTTTCTGTTTTGCAGGTATGCAGGTTCTCACCAAGGAATCTCCTACGCGATCAACATCCAGATGGCATCTATAAGCCCATCATCCAATCCAGCAAACATCCAGATGGCATCTATAAGCCCATTACCCTCATTGCTAACATGTGAGCGCAAATTTCCGGGCACTCTAGTGTCCAATCATCTTTTACCCTCGGATTACGAAAGGCACGTCAGCCAATCTGCATCCTCAGGTCTAAGAAGATTGAACAGGGGCAACTGTTATACCCCAAAATTTGCCCTCCCATATTCTTCAAGAAATTGCCAAGCCAAGTCACAAAATTCCCCAAGGGTTGTGCAGTGCAACTGTTTCCCATACAGTCAAAACTAGGGTTTTGAGTCTGATCAAGAAAAGGAAGTTTTCAAAGGCCCAATCAAGTCTCATATGCTTACAAACATGGTCAAACATCCTCATATCAAGTTTCAAGGCATTCAGCTCAAAATTGCACAGTCAAAACCCTAAATTGCACTACAGTCAACTGTAGGGGCAAAATGGTCATTTGACAGTCAAAAGTTCAAATTTTTGGTCAACATATCATTTTGAAGCCACAAACATCATTTGATCAATGCTTGATCATGATTCTCAAAGTTTGGCTCAGAAATCATCAAAGATGCAAAAGTTGCTATATTTGGACAGCTGAAAAAGTCAACTGAAATTGACCAGGGCATAACTTTCACATGGATTATCAGAAAAATTCCATCCAAAGCTCATTTTGAAGAGAAAGACATTTCCTACAACTCATCTTCATATTTCAAGTCCAAGAAATGCTCTCACAAAAAGTTATCAATTTCAACATTACAGGTCATTTTCAAAAGTCAACAAAAAGGGACTTTAAGTAAAAGGCCATAACTTGAGATTGGTAAATCAAAATGACATGGGACCAAAGACATTGGTTAAAGGACTCAAAGACCTTTCCAAAATGTCCAAGAACATGTGAAAAGCTTAAAAATTGAGCAAGTTATGCCTTGTAGAAGTTGGGAAATTTTGGTGAAATGGCAAAAGTCAACTATCTTTGAAAATCCAGTTTTTGACAAAAGGGCCCCATTTTTTCCACTTGGTTCATCCTTGTCATGCCACACACGTGTCCCATGGTTAATTTCAAGACCAAATATTGATTTTTTTATTTTATTTAATTTTTGATGATTTAATTCATTTTAATTCTTTGAAAATTCAAATAAAATTTAAAAACCAATGGAATAGTGTTATGTGAACTTGGACAATTCCTATGTATCATGAACCTACTCAAGAAATCAGGCTAGGGTTCATTTGCACACTAGGTCTAGGTTTTGGCTAAAAAGGAGGAAAATGGTTAAGGATGAAAACCCTAAGACTAATTCTTTCCTAAGCATGAATGAAGGCCAAAAAACTAGCCAATTCCATTCCATGAGATGCATTGAGTCAAACCCTAACCATAACATAGCAAAAGGCTCGCTCAAAAGTGGATTGGACATTTTGAAAATAAGCCATATATTGCAAATCTGAAATGAAGGTTAGGGACAGTTTAAAGCCTCAATTTTTTTTCCATAAGCATCCTTAAGCAACTCTGAACACGTTCCAATCAATCTCAAGCACAAAAGCTCCAGGAATTGACGCCTAGGACTCAGACTGCATTGCAAAAAATTCACAATCGTATAGCATTTTTTAAGCACTTTTACAACATTCTATGCATTGCATCATGTTTGTTTTGAGCTTCTGAAACTAACCCTTATGCTTGATTGAAGTTTTGCACATTGTACACGAAGATGCCATGACTGAGTATTAGGGTTCGTGAGGTTCAAAATTAGGGATTCCTAAAACAAGAAAAATTAGGACTTAGGACCACCATGGTTGAATCCAGCACACCAAGACGAATGGATTGACCTACTCGCGACAAATTTATGAGATACACAGGCCTATTCGCTATTTCTTGGAAGGCTCCCTAACACTACGTTTCAAAACCGTTGCTTTATTTGTTTGTGTTTCAGGAAAATGGAAGGGATGATGGCGTGGCACAAGGGGATTGGAGGATTTTGAATTAGCGCGCGTTTTAAAGAGCGTTGATGTTTTTCTTTTATATTGTTTATTTACTAATATATATTAAATGAATTCAAAGTGGCTCAGTGGCCAGGGATACGCGCATGTAACCTCAATGACCTGGGTTCAAGTCCCAGGTCTTGCAAAATTCAATATTATTTTTCATTTCCAATTCACATGCAGCGCTCACATTGATGCTCACCATACTCCATCAGAATTCAACCTCCACGTGTCCCAGGGCCTCAGATCCATGGCCAAGATGAAAAGTGCACCATACATCAAGTCAACACGTTGGCACATGATCCAGAAAAGTCAATGATTCACAATGCAAATGGGCCAAAATCACCAGGCCTACACCTCCAAATTTGGAACCACACCTCCCTGGTTCTATCTTTTTTCTCTTTTTCTAATTTTCTTTATATTCTATTATTTTTAAATTTACTTGTGTATTTTATTTTCTGATTTAATTAATTCTTACAAAAATATAAAAAAACATTAAAAATACAGAAAGGACAAAAAAAATATAATTAACTTTGACTACTTTTATAAATAAATTAAAATGTAAATCATTTAGTTTAATTAAGTTTTAATGTTAATTCTTTTTCATAATAAAAATCCAAAAAATGTAGAATTAGGTTAATTATTAATTTTTTATATCTTTTTTTTTAATTGTTCCTTTTCTCACAATATTATTATTTATTATTTTTATTTTTATGATTAAAAATTGTACATAAATCAATTTAGAATGAAATTAGGTTAGCAATTAAATCTCTTTCTTAAAAACTTAAAAAACATTAGAACTAGGGTTTAACACTTTAATTTTAAATAATCTTTCTTTTTTTCTTTTAAATCTAAAAAACACCAAAATACCATTTTTTCATTTAATTTTAATTTTAGATTCCTGGATTAATTTTAATTATTTGTAAAAGGGTCCAAAGCCCTAATTTTGTTTAATCTCTTTATTTCGCGCATTTGTTTTATATTGTTTAAATAATTCTGTATATGCCCCAAAGCCTTGTAATAAGTTTAGATTTATTTCTCGCACTTTTATTTTATTTTACTTTCAGTCAAATCGGGTTCAGTTTTTTTGGCGATGTGGGCCCGCGCCAGTTGTAATAGTCTAGATTTATTTTCTCGCAAATATATAACTGTTAATAAATATGCATGAAAGAATGAATGCCCAAAAATAAAATCGAATCGTTAGATCACCAATGCATGACAAGACAAACAATAAACTGAAAACGACACACAATTCGCACACACCACCCCTAGGGTACGCCTCACCTGTTGCCTTTCGAAAGGTGGTCGTCGAGTAGAGGACGTCTTAGTAAGTCCTCATGATCCGGGAACCTGGCATGAGGGTAGCTTCTAAGGTGTCTTCCTATTGCTCCGGTGATCACCATGTCCCGAACCTTCGAATTGACCCGAACACCTCCAACGGTGGTGCTACCTACCTCTCAATGGTGGGATGGCACTACTTTAAAGGACATTTACACAGACGAATTCCTTAGGGTAGGTAGGTTCTCGTAGATACTTGCTCTCTTTAAAACAAAACAAATCAAAATCTTTTCACACCGACACTTTCAAAAACTTTCAAAACAAACTTTTCAAACACTCTGACGTACGAGTTAAACTGAAACTTTTCAAAGAATATTTTTGAAACCCACATTGAAAAGCAAACAAACAATTTTGAAAACACATTGAGCAAGTACCTAAGAGCCCATGGATAACCATGGATAGAAAGGGTGCTAACACCTTCCCTTTCTATAACCTACCTCCTGAACCGAGAGCAATCTCTTTAAAGGAATTTTTCTGTGCTTTTGTCCTTTCCTATTGGAGAAAATAAAAGACGGTGGCGACTCTTGCTTCCGCGACATTTTCGCGAACCAGCGTTAAAACAGTCAGTTCCAGATCCACCGATCACAATCAGCATTCCATCAAAATATATCACCTAGAGATCAGAAAAAGAAAAGTAGATTTTTGAAACCAATAAAAACATTGAGCTCTGTTTTAAATTTTAGAAATTAAAAATGACAAACCTTTAAAACTAGAGTTTTCAAACAGGGTGTCTTTAGGAATCAGGAGTATGCTTAACAAATATCTCTCTCATTCATACTAGTTATAAATTAAGTAGATCATAATTTATATAAAATCAACAAAAGTAAGTACATTTTCAACAAGTTGAAATCCGTTGATGAATGTTATCTGGTTCTAGTTGGTGTGATCTGAAACACAATTGAATCCAACCTTGTAAGTTGTAACTCACTTTGTTGTTTAAAAGAGCTTTCTTCAAAATCTCGATTTTTGACACTATCACATGGCAGATATGACTCGAATAAAAGAGATTGCTTCAATACTTCTTTCTTTCCTTCAAAAGTTCAACAAGTGAAACAATCAATAATAATAATTCAGTACCATAATTCGTAAGAAACAGACGCGAAAAAGAGAGAAAAAAACTTAGTTGGGGAAATTTATCGAACAGTTAGTGTGCAAGTTGCAAAACGGTGGTAGCAACAACAATTTGATACTGATGCCATGGCCAATCTATGGACAAAAATATCCATTTACAAACATAGTATAATCAAGCAATTCATCAAACACTTGGCAGGCAGAATACAATCAACAAAACTAAGCTATATGTAATGCTTACTATGGGTATAACTTTTGAAGAAGAAGATATGAGGCTAATTATAGAGAAATAATGTCTATGATAAAATTAAATCTATCGGATAAGAATGAAACAAACCTCCTTCAAGTTCATTGAAAGCAGTGAAAAGTGAAAGAGTTGTCGTCTTGTTCATCGTATTGAGGGAGAGAAGAGTTCCATGAAAGTGATTCGAGGCGGCCGAGCCTGGACAGCTGCCCTAGCTGGTCGGACGCTGGCTCCGCCAGTGTTCTTAATGTAATATAAACTAGTAGTATTGAAGACTAGGTATATAAATAATTCATGCAATATTTTATTAATGACATATTCTTTTTATATCAACCTTGAAATTGTGAATTAATTGTTTTTTAATGAGTTTTGATTGGTTATGGTTGTGGTTGTTGTTGGAATGGACAACTCTTGATGCTCTTGATAATCCGACATGTCCATATTTTTAATGGTGTAGTTCAAGCTCTATATGATAACATCTTACATCTTGTATATTCTTAATAGTATGCATACACTTGCTATTATTGTAATTAATTTTTTTGTTGTTTGAGAAATTTATTCTAATTAATTAAAGTAGAAGGAAGATTCATAAAATAAAAATGCTATTTATGTCATCCTTCCCTTATAATTATGGCATATTTCCCAGATAAAGGTTAACGTTGTAGTTGTCAGGGATTCCCAAAATAAAAAAAGAAATAGATTTTTATAGGAAAAAAGTTGTAGTAGATGACTTTTTTTCTTTCTAAAAAATAAATAAAAAGACTTAAATCTGAGAAAAAGATTAATTTAAAAAAAAAATACTTTAAGAATTAGATGAACAACTAAAAAAATAATAATGTCATTTTAAACAATCCAAATAGACTAAACAATTGTATGACATAACTATCCCCACTCTTCAACCTATCACTTTAAGATATGAAAAAACTCAAAAATAATATTAGGGTCAATAAAGAAGACCACACATGCCACCCTAACGACTTAAATATCTTGTACCATCCACACACAGCTAGATCACAAGGGATAAATATCTTGTATTATGTAAAAACCAAAAATTACATTATGAACCAAAAATTATATATTATATCAAAATCCAAATGTGACAAAACAACATATAACTTACATATCATTATATCAAATAACATCTACAACACAAGAAAAACACATATTTTTTCTCAGTGTCTTGACTTTAAATACCTAAGATATCAAATAATAATTTTTTTAGGTAAATAACGTTAGAAATTATAACATAGAATAAATTATGAGTAAACAATAAAAGTATCCACTTGTTAATTTTTCCATATGTCTTTTTCATGATCATTACGAATATCACGCATATAATGTCTATCAGCTTCTTCATAGGAAGTAGGAATTTGTGTTGAAAAAGAAGCATTTGAAAGAATATCAAAACTTAAATCGCGATTCGGTCATATAAGTTGTCTTGTTAAAGTCAACCTGTGTGAATCTTAACTTATTAGTTTGTACATCAATGTTATTGCCAACCCACGTGCATTTAAATAAAGAAACTTTGAATAAAACATAATTAATTTCTCAAATCTCCTTAGTGACCCCAAAGTACGTTGTACACGGGGGTGTTCATGATTCATGAATTGCATTGGATTGAACCACATCAATAGTTCAGTTGTGTTTTTGAAAACCACTTTAATAAAAAAATCAGTTAATTGTTAAAACACTTTCAATTCAGTTTTAAACCAATTTAAAACTAGTTTGTATTTGTAAACTAGTTTGTATTCATGTATTTATAAACTAGTGTAAAAAATAAGGGGAAGCCGAATTTTCTTAGTTTTAGATTTTGAGGGTTCTTCAAGGAGTTTTTGTTTTTCTTTGTACGTCCTCGTGTATCTATTGATGCATTTGAGTTGACTGGTTGTTATTTGACAGTTTATCAAGTTATTGTCTCACTCTTAAAGGTTTTAGGCTAAAGAAAATTTGATTTTTTCTTATTGAAGTGTGATATGAAATTGTAGTTTCTAGTCACAGGGGTTGTGGCTGTAGTTTCTAGTCATTGGGATTGTCGCTGTAGATGTCACTACCGTAATTGGAAGTAAGATAACGATTTATCATATCTAGGAGGTTCCTAGATAGAATTTGCATTGGGTAGGAATTAAGTGATAAGTTGTAAACTGAGATTAATTAGACTTATAATTAATAATACTGATAGTGGATTTAATTCCTGGCTTGCTTGCCCTCAAAGTAGGTGAGTTGCGCTGACCTGAGTTAACAACTCTTTGTGTTCTTTTACCTCATGCACTTTATAATTCTACATAGTTTTATTTTGATAAAAGTTTATGTTATGCCAGCTGATGTCATAACATTTGTCATGATAATATGGTGCTATGGACAACAAAGGTGAATGTTGTGAAAGACCACCTATGTTGAATGATGGAAATTATGTCTTTTAGAAGGTTAGGATGATAGCCTTTTTAAAAGTTATGGACAAGTAATCTTGGAAGGTTATGATGAAAGTATGGAATTATCATGTCGTAAAGGACAAACATGTGAATGAGTTTTTGAAGTCAAAGGAGGACTGGTCGAAAGAGGAAAACGAGATAGCTTCTACAAACTCCCAAATCTTGAATTCTCTACTTTATGGACTAGACAAGGATGATCTCAAGTAAATAGTTACCTGTAGCACTGCTAAAGATGTCTGGGAAATTTTTAGGACAACCTATGAAGGTGATGAATCTTCTTAGAAAGAGTATGCCAAATATGTAACTGCCTTAACACGAAGGTTCAATACTGTGGTACAACATGTATGTCAAATAGGAGTAAAGCAAAGAATGATGATAGCCAAACTTCAGACCGAAAAGGAAGAATACCTAGCTTACATTGTTGAACTACAAAGACAGGTAACCTTGTTAACATCAAAACTTAATAATTTAATAAAAAATGTCTCTATGTTAAACAATGGATCTAATATATTGGATGAAATCCTTCAAGAAGTAGAAGAAGGCATAAGACATACTGGCATATGGTTTAAATATCAATTCATTAAAAACAAGAAAGAAGCCCCTGAGACAAAGTTTGTCCCAGCAAAAATAAAGGAAGAATTCAAGATGTTTGATCAAATGTCACAACATTCAGCCAAACAATAGGAAGCTCAAACAAAAGTCAATATTCAACCATTGGTATGTCATTTTTGTGGAAGATATGGTCACACAGACCGAGCTTGCAGCAGACTTCATGGATATCACAAATATCCAGCTCTACCTAGCATAATTGCTTATGTATCTAGAACTGGGAGGGAATGGAAGGTGAAAGGTACTATCAATAGTCTCATTGCTCATACTTCTCTTAAAGTCTCATATAGTGAAGACTAGGTGTTGCGATTGGTTTTTAAATAATGTTCGCCACTATTAGTTTTTATCCTAGGGAAGGGGATATAATAGAAAACCCTAATTCGCAGACAGATATTCTAGGTTTCAGACTTCTTTAGACGAAAGGAAGGTGTTAGGTGTCTTTCATATACCTTGTTCACAAGGATATTGGGTTTTAGGTTTAGGTTCGGGTAAAATAGGGTTTTAAATTTTATTAAGAAAAAATGGATTTTAATTTTCTACAGGGGAAAAGGTTTAGTTTTTATAAGGGAAACTCGCTACTTTTTTTGATCGTATGCCTATGTATCCTCTTATGAGAAATCAGAGTACCAATTCATAGTTCGTATGGAGTTGATGTGTTTTAGGGGTTGAAAATGTATTTTGAATCACCTCGCATTTGACTGGTTGTAGTGATTGCGGAGATTTAGGCTAAATGCGCGATTAGTCAAAATCCATTTGAAACCCTTTTGCAAAAACAGTTGATTAGCTTAGTTGATTGCGAAAAATAGTTTGAGATGGATTGAGTGTTTTTTATAATATTAATTTCAAAGAAATCTTGATTAATGCATGACAACGAGTACTTTAATGCAAATATATAAGAAAATAATATATGAATTTTGAATAAAAATAGTTTACATGTAAATATAATAATATTTACATATAATAAATAATAATAATAGATAAAGTGTGATAATAAAAATTAATATTGAAAAGAAATAAATAATTAATAATAATATAGTATAGAAAATAATATAAAAGAAATAAAATAATAATAATAAAATAAAGCAAAGGGGGTGTTGTTCTAGTTGATGAGTAAAAATATGGGGATGGTAAAAGTAGTGATGGCTGGGCCAACTATAGTTCTGGACAGGGGGTGTAAACGGTTTAATGTTTTAGTAATTAGGCAGAAAGTGTGGTGTGGAAAGCATTGGGCTTAAGCCCATTACGCTATGGAGAGGGGGCTAGGTGGATCAGGTGTTACGAGAGAGTATGTTAGTTAACGTAGACTTGGCCTAACGACGGTCAGATCAAGATCATACGAATGAAACTGAGAGACTATGATTATTGTCATGAGCGCGCATGCATGTGATTGGACGGATTAATACATTTGTTTTAATTCATTTTTCTCAATTTTCTTTGCTAGTTTACAGTATCAACTCTTCATCTCTCGCGTTAAACACAACCATTTGTCCTTCCTTCAACCCTCTCTTCACCAACCCTAAATCTATGCTACTGGCGGTGCATACCCCAACACAACCCCAAACAAAAATAAATAAAAAACAGCTAAGTTATTTATCCCTTTTGTGATGCGTTCTCCGAGTTCTTCAAGTGCGTTTCTGATTTGTTCTCTTTCGGGGTTTAATCCCTTCTCCCTTCTATTTTTGTGCAGGTGGCGGTGGTTCTATACGGCGGCGTGACGGTTCTAAAGGTTAGGTTTTCAGAGATTGAAACCCCAACCGTTCTCCTTCAATCTTCAACAGCGAGCAGAGGCTTCAAGCTTGTTGTTCTTCAAGTCTCCGTTTTTCCCCAGCTTCACGGTTTCTTCAGTAATTGACCCCTTCGTACTTGTTCTTATTCTAGCCCTTTTTCTACTGTATTTATCCTTCTGTAAAATCCATCCTTTCCGTCCTCCCCCACCGTATTGAATTCCCCCGTCTATTTATACTGTTTAGCATTTAAGGTTTTTGTTAAAATTTTCCTTACATTTAGAAATTAGAGACAATTAAGGATTTAATGTTTCTGCAATTGGATGGTTTGATATTGTTGTAATTGATTATGTCAATTATGTTACGGTTAAATGGTTGAGGATTTATTTGTGATATATATTTGATTTTGTTTACTGTAATCGCAATTGATTTTGTATTATTTTAGGTTTTGAATCACAGAAGATTATGCATTAAAATTTGATTCAGTAGAGATTTGATTTGTAGTAACAATGTGTTTTAAATCTGATTTGGATTTCTACAGTGATTGTTTATTGAAACAAAATCAATCGTGATTTTTGGTTGATTTGTACAGTTGTTAATGTTAAGGGAACATGGGCCTGCATTACTATTTTTTCGTTCAACCCAACTCACATTTTTTCTTACAGCAAGAACTCTGTTTTTTTAATTTAATTGGGCCTAAAAAACGGTTTAGTTTTTTCTTTAAAAATAAAATATATTGTTTATTTATTTACGTAAAAATAAATAAACAATTTTTGTTTATTATAAAAACGGAACTTGTCAGCAATTATATTTTCCTTCATAATATGTATTTATTTTTAATAATAAGACCAAAGAGTCTTGCTAATAAAACCCTTTTCAAAATCCTTTATTACATGATAAAAATGATTTAAAACTCTTATTCAAAATCAAAATAATAATTTTGCTCACAAATGCCAAGTGTGATAACTTTCCCATTTCTCTTTTTAATAACAACTGTTCAATAATTAAGAACTTAATAGTTTCTCGAATAATTGATTTCGAATTGCATGGGCCATTGGACAACATGCATCGCTAACGGATTTATGAGTCTTCCCGACTTAGAAAGCCCCACTCTCCTGGATTAAGATACACCCCCCAGTCTTGGATAAAGATAGGCCATTAGATAATGCGGTACAATCTTTAATTAAATATTTCTTCTATTTTAATCTCGAAAAATAAAATCATCGAGGTAGGACAAATTTGGGGTACGACATTACACATATGAAAAGTGTGGAGAACCTATTGGTAGATGTTCATCCTTATACAACTAGCTATGCCACCTTTGTAGATGGTGTCAAGGAAGTGATTAAAGGTATATGAAGACTAGCTTGTGAAGGATCTCCTAAAATTGATAGGGTTCTGTTTGTAAAAGGTCTGACTGACAACCTAACCAGCATTAGTCAGCTAGGTGATCAAGATCTCAGAGTTCACTTCACGGAATCTCAATGTATGGTCACTGTGATACGGTGGGAGAACTGACTTGAGGTTTTGCGTTTGTATTCGCAAATGTTGCGGTTAGCAAGAGTCGCCACCGACTTTTTATTTTATCCTAAGGAAAGGTTAAAAAAGCACAGCAAAAACCTTTTGAGATGTTTTCTTGGGTTCGGGGAGTAGATTATAGAAAGGGAAGGTATTAGCACCCTTTCTATCCATGGTTATCCATGGGCTCTTAGTTACTTGCTTGGATCACTTGCCTTTTGTTTTCAATTGTTTTAAATGGTGCTTGAGTGTGTGGGTTTGAAAATGTTTTGAAAAGAGGCCAATGTGGTGGCAACCTTTGTAACGATCCATGTGGGGATGTATACAAAGATGTACGTATTTTGAAAAGTTTTTCGTTTGTTTTTGAAAGTTGTTTTGAAAGTGTTGTGGATTGTGGTTTGAAAAATAGGCAAGTGTTTTGTTTTGCAAGTTTGATTCAAGTAACTAAGAGGTTATCTATTCCTAAATTTCTCAAAAGATTATTGCTACGTTTTAACCCTTTTAACAAGTTTGTTCCGCCACTGTATTTGGTGGACAACCTTGTGTTAGGATGTGAAAGGGACAGGCGCGGGTCATCGTTTAGACCATAATTGTAACGGCGTTAAATGTCTTTGGGCAATTTTCTTTAAGGGACTTGATCATTTGTTTTTGTTTGTTTTTGAAAAGTTTTATCGAGGGACTATGATCATTCAAATTGTTTGCTTTGCCCAAAGAAGTTCAACATACAATATGGCCCATTTATTTGAAGGCAACAAGTGGAATACCCTAGGGGGTGCAAGTTTGATTTGTGTGTCCATTTTCATGCTTGTTTATCTTGTATTAGGTCCAACTATTTTTTATCGTTTTTCGCATGCAAACCCTAATTCTAACATGTTATTATTAGAAAGCAATAAAGCGCGAAATTTAAATTTACTAAGCTATTACAAAACCAAATATGGGAAGGGGGGTACAAAAGTTCAAATGGGGATATTGACAAGAATTTAAATCTAAATTATTACATCATTTTTGAATATTTGCAAAGTAAATAAATTGCATAATTTAAATGGAAATTAAATAAATATGTAAAATGCAAAAGGAAGGTTTTTATGTGTGAGAAAAGTATGATTTATGTAAAGTAAAATAAGAAAATAAAAAGGTATTATTTTTGAATATTTTCAACTTTTAGGGCAAAAACCCTAACTTTAAAGAAAATGTATTATTATCTAATTTAGTACAAGTATTCATTTATTATTTACAAAAATAAAAATAAAATGAAATATATTATGAAAAAAGTATTTTTATATCAAATATTAATAAAAAATGAAAAAATTCAAGTATTTATATTCTAACCTAAATATATTAATAAACATATATATATATATATATATATATATATATATATATATATATATATATATATATATATATATATATATATATATATATATATATATATATATATATATATATATATATATATATATATATATATATATATTAAGTTCTAAATATTATATGCAAATAATAATAATAATTAATTTTTTTAATAAGATCAATAAAAAGGTATTTTTATGTGAAATATTTTCAGAAGGTAAATAAAAATAAAAACATGTATTTACACTATTTTTGTATTTATTCTAAATAAAAATATGTATATATTGATGTATAAACAAAGAAATAAATCAAATAAATATGCCATAAATTCAAAAAGGATGGAAAAAATATTTTCAAAATTTTAATATGCTGAGAAAAAATAAACAAGTCAAACAAAAAAAGAAAAAGTCAAAAATATTAAAAAATGAAGCAAATGGGCTCAGGGGGTTCATGAGTAATTAAGTGGTGTGAATAAGAAAAAATGCACAGGCCCAGCCCAAAGATCACTGTCTTCAACCTCCAGCACAAACATTTGAAAAAACGCGCGCCCCTGTTCTTCAATGTCTAACTCTTGATTCCTGGCTTTTTAGCAAAAACTCATAACACAACAAATGTTCAGCATGAAGAGACGATTCTAACCATGTATGGAACTTGACCTAACTCTCTAAGATGAGGGAGAATTTCTCCTCCCCCAAATCCTAACCTAGTTTTTCTGCCATTTTCAAACTACAAATTCTCTCTACTCAGGCAAAAGAAATGAAATGTAAAGATATGTACATGTTCAGGGCTATGAGTAGAACCTTGTTTCTTCACAAACTTAAGACTAAAGATGCACGATAAGAGAGATACGAGTTCAAAGTTTTACCTGTGCAGTTGAACTTCTATCTGGAGAATGAGGAACTTTCAGTGCAATGTGATGATTGGAAAAGCTTCCTTGAGATCCAGGGATGCTGTTTCAATGCTTACTTTGTCTTGAGAGCTTCTGAATCAAGCTATGGAACTTCAACTGCAAAAGGAAAAAATGAAAATGGTGGAAACTGTTAGGGTGATTACAGGTCAGGTTTTAGGCCATGGTTAGCTTGCATATGTTGTAAGGAAGGTAGAGGAACAGGTTTGGACAAGAATGCTCGAAGGGATTGAGAGATGGCACTCAATCTGCAGGGGTTGCCCTGTTTGAGCAGTTTCAAGGTGGTTATGGCAATGGGAGTGTTTGAGAGGCCAAGGGCTCGTGTGTTAGCTTGGATATGTTCTTCTGAATGTGTTTGATAACTCTTTTCTTGTGTTTGTAAGCTGAGATCCCAGTTGGCACAAGTTATGAAATGTTACTTGAATTTGAAGCAAGCAATGGTCACTTTGTGTTTTAGGTCAGTAGGGGGCCTCTAATCCTGCTGCATAAGCCTCTCTTGATCAGAGCAATTTGTCCATAATCTTGTGCCAAGAGGATCCTAACTGTACTTGCTTGGATTTCAATTTGACATAAAGCTAGCTTTTTACAAAAATGGATAAAGCACTTTATCTAGTTTAGGATTAATCTTGCATATAATGCTTGCACTCAAAGAACAACACCTTAACACATTGAATATGCATTAATTTATTGAGTATGGAATGGTTCAAGGACCTGTAATCAAGCATAAAGCAAGCTGAGTTCAAATTTGCAAGATTATGAACATGTTTTGATGAAGAACAAAAGTGAATTTTTGCCAACTTGTGAAATTCGAATCTCTCAAGTTATGAGGTTGTTTGAGAAGTTCTTGGACATTTTGGAAAGCTTGGAATGTGTACTACAATCCATCTTTGAAATGCAAATTAAAATTCCAAGTGGGAGGGTATGCAAAATGGCCTTGAAGTGGGGTAGAAAACCTTGTCAAAATAGGTTAAAATTTCACTAAGTTAAAAATGGTTTAGTGCCCTTATTCAAAAAATTGTAACTTGAGATACAAGCTTCAAATGAGAAAACTTTGTGAATCAAAGTTGTAGATTATGCAACAAGCTACAACTTTCATGTTTTGACTTTTGTTTGAATCCAAATTGATATTGGTGAAAAGATGGGGCAAAGTTGGGAAAAAATTAGGGTTTTTCATAACTTAGAAAAATTCTAAGTTATGAAAAATTCCATTTTCAAACCCTAATTTGCATTTTGTGATTTCTTGGTGAACAAGTTTCATGATTTGGCATGTTTTGATGAAAAATGAATCTTGACTCTTGATTTTGACCAAAAAGTCAAAGTTTGACTTTTCAGTATACAGTCAAAATTGATCAATTGACTGGGAAATTCAACTGTCAATCTTGTGTACTTGGGATCTTTTGAGCTTGATGAATGTGTCAAGACCATTTAATTGAGTCCTTGAGTCCACATGTGAGCTTGATTTGCCATTTGGCTAGGTCAAACAGTCAAAAATTGCCTTTGTGTAGTCAAAACCCTAAAAATGACCATTTTGCCCTTTTGGTGATCTGATCAAATTTCTTGTGGAATTGTGATCCAAACTTGATCAAATGGTCCATATGAGTTCATAATGTTGATGTGGATCAAATTTCATGAGATTTGACTGTCAATTGGCCACAGTTGACTTTTTTTTCAATACAGCTGATTTCTAGGTCAACTGTCCAGTTGACTGGGCAAAACTTGGAATCAAGACTTGAAACTTGGCATGGGTAAACTTGGGAGTCCAACATGAAGCATGAAAGTCATCTTAGGCATTTTAGGTCAAAACATCCTTGGGCAAACACAAACCCTAATTTGAGTCCACAGTGCAAGGAGAAGTCTTGAGCAGAGGAAACCCTAATTGGATCTTGATCTTCAAGGGTCTTGTGATGAGAAAATGTTGGGGAAATGGGAGGGCAAATTTTGGGGTACAACAGTTGCCCCTGTTCAATCTTCTTGGACCTGAAGAGTTAGATTGGCAAGCTTGCCTTTCGTGACTCGAGGGTAAAAGGAGATTGGACACTAGAGTGCCCGGAAATTTGCACTCGCATGCTGGAGTCTCAACAGTGTGATGTCGGAAATGGGCTTATAGATGCCATTTGGAGAGATGGTGGATAGGGAGATGGGCTTATAGATGCCATCTGGAGATGTGACAGAACCTTGTCGGGAATGGGCTTATAGATGCCATTTGGAGGTGTTGATCGCATAAGAGATTCCTTAGCGAGAACTTGTGCATTTTGAGGAAGGAAGATGTTTTCCTGGCTTGTTACAGGTGTTTGATCTTCAGTCTCCTTATGCAGATATGCCCTGGCTAGATACAGGTATCGAATCTACAGTCGGTTGCTCACAAATGTGCCCTGGCTGGATACAGGAGTCGAATCTGGGAATAGTCGTTAATAGATGTGCCCTGGCTGGATTCAGGAATCGAATCTTCGAACTCTTCAGACGTGCCCTGGCTAGATACAGGAATCGAGTCTGGAAACATGGTTGTTAACAGATATGCCCTGGCTGGATACAGGAATCGAATCTGGCGCTGCGATAGTTTCTAGATATGCCCTGGCTGGATACAGGAATTGAATCTTCGGACTCTTCAGACGTGCCCTGGCTAGATACATGCATCGAATCTGGAAACGTGGTTGTTAACAGATATGCCCTGGCTGGATACAGGAATTGAATCTGGCGCTGCGATAGTTGCTAGATATGCCCTGGCTGGATACAGGAATCGAATCTTCGGACTCTTCAGACGTGCTCTGGCTAGATACAGGAATCGAATCTTGAGATGTTGTAGTTGATAGATGGTTGTTTTTAGGATTGTCTTTTTCCTGAAAAGACAAAAACATAAGTTGTATGCAATGTCATGATGTATGATATGCACGATGTCATGATCTTCAACATGAGATAGTGTTGTATGCACTTTATCATATATGTGAACAAGATGTATGAAAATGTGAAATGTTTATGAATGTAATTTCGTCTTAGGAAAATAAATCCTTGACGAACGGCCGGGGAGTTGCTCTGTGGAAGAGATACTTGGCCGAAGTTCTGATAAGAGGCCTGCTGAGGACTTTAATGATGGATTTTGCTGAGGATAATGATGATAAACTCCGCTGGGGATTTGAAGGAACTTTGCCGAGGGCGGTCTTCCGTGGTTTTTAGCTGAGGATAACCCAGTTATAAGTCCTTGTGAGGAAATAACTCTAAATAAAGCTCGGGAGAGACGTCCGTACTCTGCAGGGGATAAGCTTCCAGAATCTACTGGGGATGGGCTTTAAGACTTGCCGGGGAATGTTGTGCCTTTTCAGGATCGACGGGGGACCAACTCTGCTTGGGAAAGTACTACTGAATCTTGTTTTACTCTGCGGGGAGTTGAGATGATTTGGCCACATTCTTCAGTTGAATCTACCTTGGTACCTTGGCGGTCAAAACAACCAGACTGCATTAGACAACTTCACATTGCCCCTGTCTCTGATGTCACCTGTAATCAATCTCTTGTTTCATATGCAAATATTTATGAATTAGCAATTTAATGTCAGATGCATATATCAAAAAATGAACATTGGACGTTCTTCGCAAGACAAAATAGAAAAAAGAAAACAATGGTAATTTGTATGAACAAGTGAATTTTGTATTGATTTAGACTTTGCCTGTGAATAGGCATTTTTTGTACAAGAGGCTGACATCCTAGTAAGAGGACGCCGCCAAATAACATAGAGTTTACAATTTGAAAAAGGAAACAAAACAGCTATGTGAACAATCCCTACTGGGTTCCAACTCTGCTATCGCCTTTATGTCTTCGAACATCTCATCGCTTTGCTGCCTAGTTGAAGATGAAGCTGATTGGTCGATGCCGAAATCTGAGCCAGATAGTTGATGCCGAAATCCGGATACGAAGTGATCCAATGAGACATAGTGTTACGCTTTTATCCCTAACTTTTGCCTGGACCGCCCTTTCGGGTTTTCAGTCCACCGGGATACCCATTTTTGCCCAAGCCGCCTTTTCAGGTTTTCGACTTGCCGGGTATACAGATTTTTATTCATTTCATCCCTTATTTTTGCCCGAACCCTTTTGGTTCGCCGGGAAGCCCTTATTTTTGCCTAGGTATGTCAACCTAGCGGGTCTTTTATTTATGCGTAGTATTTTCTCACTATGTCTGCATTGGCGGGGTGAGGAAGGTCGTCACCATCCATGGTGGTTAGGATCATGGCTCCTCCTGAGAACACACGTTTAACCACAAATGGCCCTTCGTATGTAGGGGTCCATTTGCCCCGGGGATCACTTTGAGGAAGGATGATGCGTTTGATTACCAGGTCCCCAACTTGATACTCTTGTGGTCTGACTCTTTTGTTAAATGCTCTGATCATCCGTTTTTGATACGTTTGACCATGACAGATAGCAGTGAGCCTCTTTTCGTCAATCAGATTTAATTGATCAAGTCGATTCTGGATCCAATCATCTTCATTCAAGTCTGCGTCCTTCATTATTCGGAGAGAGGGTATCTGGATTTCAATGGGCAAGACTGCCTCCATGCCATAGACCAAGGAGAAGGGAGTTGCCCCGGTTGACGTCCTTGCTGAGGTGCGGTACCCATGAAGAGCGAACGGTAACATCTCGTGCCAATCTTTATAGGTCACTGTCATCTTCTGCACAATTTTCTTGATATTCTTATTGGCTGCCTCTACAGCCCCATTCATCTTCGGTCGGTAGGGAGAAGAATTGTGGTGCTGTATCTTGAATTGTTCACAGAGTTCAGTGATCATTTTGTTATTGAGATTGGTACCGTTGTCCGTAATGATTCTTTCCGGGATGCCGTACCGACAGATCAGATTATGCCGGATGAAACGTGCCACGACGCTCTTGGTTACTGTGGCATAGGAAGCTGCCTCAACCCACTTCGTGAAGTAATCGATCGCCACCAAGATGAAGCGATGCCCATTGGATGCCGTTGGTCAGATCTCACCGATCATATCGATGCCCCACATTGCAAAAGGCCAAGGTGCCGTCAAGACATTCAGAGGAACCGGAGGGATATGCACCTTGTCAGCATAGATCTGGCATTTGTGACAAGTTCGGGAGTGTTGGTAACAATCGGCTTCCATTGTGGACCAGAAATATCCTGCCCGAAGGATTTTCTTAGCCATGGTGTGTCCACTGGAATGTGTTCCAAATGTACCTTCATGCAATTCTATCATGATTTTCTCTGCTTCGGCCTTATCCACACAACATAGCAGCGTTGAATCATAATTCCGTTTGTAGAGGATGCCGTTGCTGAGGAAGAATTTTGCAGCAAACCTCCTCATGAACTTCTTATCATTGACAGACGCACCTTCAGGGTATTCCTGAGCTTCCAAGTACCTCTTCACCTCATGATACCAGGGTTTTTCAATCACCTTCTCAGCCTCGAGCTCGCAGCAGTATGCTGGTTCATCCAACTTCCAGATAATGATTCGGGGAGCCTCATTGTCCCATTTAACTTTGAAAATTGAAGACATCATAGCTAGGGCGTCCGCTAGCTGATTCTCCTCTCTAGGGAAGTGCTCAAAAGTTATCTCTTCAAAGTGGGGAAGCAAGGTCGACACATACTCCTTGTAAGGAATAAGATTTGGGTGTTTCGTATCCCACTCGCCTTTGATCTGATTGATCACGAGAGCGGAATCTCCGAAGACACTTAGAAATTTTATCCTTAGGTCGATTGCAGCTTGTAAACCCATGATACATGCCTCATATTCTGCCATGTTGTTGGTGCAGCTGAAACATAATCGGGCGGTGAGGGGAGTATGAGTTCCTTTGGGGGATATGATTACAGCGCCGACGCCGTTACCCAAAGCATTAGAGGCTCCATCAAAATGCATAGACCATCGGGATCCTTCCTCAGGTCCTTCATCCGGTCCAGGTACTTCACAGTCAGTTACTACCATGATGTCTTCGTCCGGAAAATAAAAGTTCAATGATTGGTAATCGTCCACAGGTTGGTGTGCCAAATGATCGGCCAGTACACTTCCTTTAATTGCTTTCTGAGTTGTATACTGGATATCATATTCTGTTAAGATCATCTGCCATCTCGCTATTCTTCCAGACAGAGCGGGCTTTTCAAATATGTACTTGATGGGATCCATCTTTGAAATCAATAAAGTAGTGTGAGTCAGCATATACTGTCTCAGCCGGCGAGCAGCCCATACAAGAGCGCAGCAAGTTTTCTCAAGCAGTGAGTAACGAGACTCACA
Organism: Vicia faba; assembly: GCA_948472305.1. Taxonomy (NCBI): domain Eukaryota; kingdom Viridiplantae; phylum Streptophyta; class Magnoliopsida; order Fabales; family Fabaceae; genus Vicia; species Vicia faba. The sequence continues at coordinate 20,355 of CATIWC010003610.1, read as the reverse complement.
GTCGGTAAACTTTTTGCTCAAGTAATAAATAGCGTGCTCTTTTCGGCCAGACTCGTCATGCTGCCCCAGCACACACCCCATTGAATTATCAAGTACTGTCAAGTATAGTATCAGAGGTCTTCCCTCCACCGGTGGCATAAGAATGGGTGGCTCTTGGAGATATTCCTTTATCTTTTCAAACGCGGCCTGACATTCATCATTCCATCATACTACTTGATCTTTCTTCAGCAATTTGAAGATTGGCTCACAAGTAGTAGTCAGATGTGAGATGAATCGGGCAATGTAATTCAGTCGTCCCAGGAAGCCTCTAACTTCTTTCTCTGTTTTTGGAGTCGGCATCTCTTGTATGGCTTTTACCTTGGCAGGGTCCACCTGAATACCTTTATCACTTACAATGAAACCTAACAACTTTCCGGACCTTACCCCAAAGGTACATTTGTTGGGATTCAATCTCAGTTTGTACAACTTGAGTCGGTCAAATAACTTCCTCAGATGGTCAAGGTGCTCCTCCTCAGTTTGAGACCTTGCAATCATGTCATCAACGTATACCTCAATCTCATGATGGATCATATCATGAAATAAAGCAACCATGGCACGTTGATAGGTTGCCCCAGCATTTTTCAATTCGAATGGCATGATCTTATAACAGAAGGTGCCCCACTGAGTCACAAAGGTAGTCTTCTCCATATCTTCTGGAGCCATTTTGATCTGATTATACCCTGAGAAACCATCCATGAAGGAGAACACCTTGTGTTGAGCTGTATTGTCAACAAGGACATCAATGTGAGGCAAGGGGAAGTCATCCTTGGGGCTGGCTCTGTTCAGATCCCTGTAGTCAACACACATTCTGACTTTACCGTCCTTCTTCGGCACTGGCACCACATTGGCAACCCACTGAGGGTAAGAAGTCACTGCAAGGAAACCGGCATCAAACTGTTTCATAACCTCGGCCTTGATCTTTTCAGACATCTCTGGGCGCATCCGTCGGACTTTTTGCTTTACCGGAGGGCAATCTTCCTTAGTTGGTAGGTGGTGAACTACAATGTCGGCATCCAAACCAGGCATATCTTCATAGGACCAAGCAAAAATCTCCATGTAGTCTTGTAGCATCTGGATCAATCGTTGCTTCACGCTGAGCTCTAGATTGGCACCAATCTTGACCTCTTTCCTATCTGTCTCAGTACCCAAGTTAATTGTTTCCACAGGCTCTTCATGTGGCTGAATAGTTCTCTTTTCCTGGAGTAGCAGTCTTGCGAGTTCACCAGGCACTTCGCAATCATCTTCACCTTCGTCTTCGGCCAAGTTGATCGGATTTTCGAAGTCATAACTGGCGGTAGCAGAGCTGTTACCAGTGTGATCCAGAGTGGATTGAAACCTGTATAAGTGAGTGTGTGTAAATATAGCTGTTTTGCAATATATATAACACAGAAAGGAAAAAAGAGCACAAGATTTGAAATGCAACAAACGTCCAATGTTTTGATTGATGATATATGAAAATGTCATACAAAAAGCCCTCACAAATGGAGCTACGATGCCCCGGGTAGGACACCGAGCCAACAAAGTTTTAACATATTGTTTGTTACAAATTGGAAATCAAAAGAAATTAATTACTGCGTGACAAATGTGATAGGGGTAAAATCCTTTGCCGTCCAGTTGCTTGGTCCATCGCTGGTAGTCGGGTAGATCCAACTGTCAAACTCTGCTTCCTCTACATCTTCCTCGATGGCATTCACCCCTGAGCTGGAGATAAACACCGGAGCCTTTCTGACCTTCTCTTTGCGCACAGCCCTCTGAGCCTCTGCAGTAAAGCCCAGCCCAAACTTGTCATTCTTCTGAGTGAAGTCAGGAAGCTGACCCCAGTTTGCACAATTGCCTTTCTAAACCACAGCCCGGGCATCCCTTAGGGAAGCCATCTTCAAGGAAACATTCTCTTCGACTGTTGTTTCTGCTGCCGCTGAAATTGGATGCACCTCCTCGAAATGCTGAAAGGGGGTTTCAATAAACTCCCCGTCCATCTCAATGTACCTAAAGGAATTCAAATGGCTCACCATATACTCCTCTTCTCCTTGCACAGTGACGATCTTCCCCCTGACAGGGTACTTCAGCTTCTGGTGCAAGGTAGAGGTCACTGCCCCAGCTTTATGGATCCAAGGTCGACCCAGTAGACAAGAGTACGATGGACGTATATCCATCACATAAAAAGTAGAGTCGAATACTTGAGAGCCCACACGGATAGGGATGTCAACCTCTCCATGAACCATCCTTTTTGAACCGTCAAAGGCCCTGACCATGATATTGCTGGGCTTCAGTTCTAGGCCTTCATAATCCAACCGGTCCAAAGCCTTTTTCGGTAGAACATTCAAGGAAGAACCAGTATCTACCAATACATGCGCCAGAGTAGTGCCCCTGCATTCGATAGAGACATGCAGGGCATCATTGTGGTCTCTTCCCTTCGCAGTCAGGTCAGCATCTGAAAAACCCAAGCCATTGTCTGCTGTCAGATTTGCTACACAATCAGTGAACTGGACTGCAGTTGTCTCCTGCGGCACATGGGCCGTTTTGAGAAATGAAATCAAGGCTTTAGCATGGGCCTCGGAGCATAGCAATAAAGAGAGCATGGAGATCTTGGAGGGCGTATGCCCCAGCTGCTCGACAACATTGAAATCACTTTTCTTTATTATTTTCAAGATCTCCTCCATTTTTGTTGGGAGGCTTCAGCATTTATGGGTATTGGTGCCTCCATCCGGGCAGGCTCTTCTTCAATCCCTTTGCCCCGAGCATTAGATGACTCGGCAGCAGGGGAAACAACTTGATCAGCGATAGTAACAGGTACACTTGTAGGTGTTATAAGGAGGGGTTTTCGAATAGCGGGCGGTGCAATGTCAGGCGAGAAAAGCCTGCCACTGTGGGTAACTTTGGCTGGACCAGTGATATCACAGATACTGGCGCCAGTGTCGAATTCTTGTTTGATTCCATTTACATATACATCTGCCCCATAATGCCAGGGGACAGCTTTATCAGATACGTAGGGGAGAGGCCCCGAACAGTAATAACCACAGGTGCAACAGTCATGATTTGAACAGGCTTCTTTGGGAGAGCCTTGATTGGATTTTTGAAGATGGTAACCACAGAAACTTCTTTTACCGGAACCAATTGAACAGCAGACTTCTTGAATAGAATCTCCTTGCTATCCATTAGGCTTTGGACGCCTAACCTCAATAAGGGACAACCAGATAGGGAAACAGCACAGAACAGGCAACCTTCACTGCAACCCGGAAATAAACCGGCCCGCAGTAGGTTCTTCTTGACAGTCTTCAGAGGGGTAACAACTTCATTTACCGAAACAGCATACATTTCTTCCTCAATGGCATTTACTCTATGCTGGGGCATAGGAGCAGTTATGACATTTGGTCTCTCCGGTGCTTCAAACTGAATTTCCTTTGCGTCGATCAAATCTTGTACTTTGTTTCTCAAGGCCCAGCAATCATCAGTAGTGTGCCCGGGACTATCAGAGTGATAAGCACACCGGGCATTTGGGTTATACTTAGGAGAAGCAGTGTTGACGACCTTAGGAGCTTCTTTGAGGGTCACCAGGTTGGTGGATAACAGTTGGGGTAAAATTTGAGATAAGGTCATACTCAGTCGAGTATACTGCCTCTTAGGCCTTTCGCTTCTTTGTTGATTGTACTGCTGAGGAGCAGCAACAGGTTTTGAGATGACCAAAGCATTGACGGCTTGGCGATTTTCGGGCTTGACTTGTCTTCTAGTACCATAGACGGCACTTGCTTCTTTCTTAAATGGCCTCTTCTCAGCACTTGTGGAGGCAGCCTTTTGTATCTTGCCTGACCTGATGCCAGCTTCAATTCTTTCTCCCGTTAATATCAAATCTGTAAACCCAGCGGAGGAGTTACCAACCAAATGATTGAAAAACGGACCAGACAATGTCCCCAGAAACATATCAACCAGCTCACGATCAGTCAATGGAGGCTGCACCCTGCCAGCCAAATCTCTCCATTTTTGAGCGTACTCTTTGAACCCTTCACCTGTTCCTAGAGACATACCCTGAAGTTGGGTACGCGTAGGAGCGAGATCAGAATTGTATTGGTATTGTCTGTAGAATGCGGTTGCCAAATCTTCCCAGTGTTGGATGCTAGCTCCATCTAATTGGTAGAACCATTCAAGCTGTGACCCCGAGAGGCTATCTTGGAAGAAGTGAATCCAGAGGTTCTTATCTGCCGTGTAAGGTTGGATTTTCCTTACGTACGACCTCAGATGCAGCTTTGGGCAGGAGACCCCATCATACTTGGCGAAGGCAGGTGCCTTAAACTTGTGTGGAATTACTACCCCGGAAGATAACCCCAAATCTCCGAAATCCAGCCCCGGCACATTCTGAATTTCCATGGCGCTCAAGCGGTCCTCCAATTGTTTGTATCTGTCAGCAGCATGTGGGTATTGTTCGTCGTTATAGTCCGTCTCGTTGTCGGAGACTGCGGGACTAGGAGCTCCTCCCCCTTGGGGACTGTTTCTCTCAGCAGAAGAAGTAGTTGGATCAGCTTCATTATGGAGTGTGTTCCCAAATCTGCGTCCGGTGTTGAACAACGCAGTCCTCTTTTTCTTCTTCTTCTTCAGGAGTAGAGTCTTCAACTCTTGCTGACCTTGGGCTAGGCTTAGGACCATCTCTTGAAACTGTGCATTTTGGGCCTGAATGGCCTTGATTGCTTGCTCACTGGAGGAGTCTGGATTCATGATGACTGTGCAAAATAAACAGCGAAGGAGATTAAGCAACCTGTGAAATAGGGTACCTGCTATGCGTATGGTGCAATGGAATGCGTATGTTTTATGTTTTCAAAGACAAACAAGATTCAACTTTGTAGACAAAAAAGGGAAACACGCTTCATTAGATTAAAATTTTCAATTGTTCAACAATTTGCCCTTAGGCATTACAGGAATGAAAAGTACTGGAAAGGAAATAAACTATAAAAGGAAACATCCAAAGCTCATCAATGCTCCCATGGCCTCCTCTTTTCAGTGCTGATGTAGTTGTTCAGGACCCGTTCTTCCTCCAATTGCTTAGTCAGCCTCTGGATCTTCCGTTCCTGCTCGTTGAATTTTTCCCGATAGAAATCCCGTTCTTCCTTTAGCTGCGCCCAAGATCTCTTCATGGTGTCAAAATCAGTAGGTATCTGAGGAGGGAGGACAGTTGGAGGAACCCCATCTTCAACAGGAGACTCAAGAATGAGAGGTCTAACAGCTTCGTAGGGCATACCTAACCTTTGAGCACGGATACGGACCCACTTGCAATAGGGCCTTAATGGCAGAGAAGTCTTTGGTCCCAACTCATGTGGGTTGGCTTTGTGGATTCTGTCCCAAGCTCTAATGAATCCCTGGCGTAGTTTGTCACCGTCTGCCTGAAACTCAAAATGGAAGTGAGGAACCAGCATTTCATGAGGCCCATCTCCTCTGGCTCTTCCAAACTGTCGGAGAGCTAAGCACGGATTGTAAGAGATTCCTCCTTAGATACCAATCAACGGAACATTAGGGTATTCTCCGCAACGGTCAATAACAGCTACCTCATCCAAACCTCTGAGAGTCCAGGTGATGTCATTATCAGTGAGAGACATTAACCTCCGAGCCCAACCTTTTCCTTCTTCATTCTTCAGCACGAACTTAGGAAGGTGCGAAATAAACCACCTTAATAGCAAAGGAGCACAACACCACGGAGTTCTCCGTTTTCGAGCAGTACGAGCATAGAGTTGTTGTAGAATATCACCCAAAAGAGTGGGTACCGGATTCCGAGACATGAAGATCCTTATGACATGGATACTGATAAAGGTGTCGGGGTTGGGAAACAATACTAGACCATAGATCAAAAGAGCCAGAATATCCTCGTACGCCTTGAAGTCCAAGTCATTCCAGAAATCATTAGCCTTGCCAACCAGAAGTTTGACCAAAAAGCCCTTGACCCCATTTCTAGTTTCCCAGTTAGACAATACCTCTTCTTTGGTCAAGGGGAGAATTGCAGCAATCTCTTCAGGTCTAGGAGTCTTTTCCAAACCAGTGAATGGAGTTTGTTCCAAGACAGGGATCCCAAGCAAATAAGAAAATTCTTCCAGGGTAGGAACCAGATGGAAGTCTTGAAAGGTGAAACAGTGATACAGAGGGTCATAAAACTGGGTCAGAACACTTATCAGTTGTTGGTCCCATTTTGCAGTGACCAAGCTAAGGAGAGAACCATGTCTGTTGATGAATGAAGAAGTGTTTGGAATCCTTCCAACCAAATCCTTGAGTAACACTGGTGGTTGCACAAAGTTGAGCCGGACAGTATTCCTACGCACGGGCATCATGATGTCCTACAAAACAGAGCAAAGATGAAACCTTTTTGTCTTTGAAATGGGTTAGTCCTTTATACAGGATGCATGCAATGGTATGATGACATGATGCTATGATGAAGCACACCACAAGTATTCACATAGGTAAGTAAGGCACACAAGTCACACAAGACACCCTTAGGTTTCAGGCCAGCATGAGTTTCAGGTATTACCCTCTTTTGGTTTTGTTGGTTAAAACCTGTCCTATCAAAAGTAACCGGGTTCTAGAGGATCTCAAATCATTGGCTACCCTCAATCGGTCATAACTCCAGCATCGCAATCTTTTCTCGCGGCCAGAACCATCTCGAGAGTTTAACCTCAATGAGTGTAGCATTATGCTATTGTCCTAATAGCCAAGTTGGTCAATTTAGGGTTCTAAGGTTGGTTGGTGTTTAATGACCCCTTAGAAGACCTATATTCTCCCCGTTGCAACACAAGGGATATAGGTACAGACTAAGACGCCACACCAACGTAGCCACTGCTTCACCCATGTCGGTCTACGCCGGACAGGTCCCTCACAGATTATGCTACCTAAAAGGGTATTTCCCAGATCTGGGTTAGGATCTATAAAACTCTGATGCAAAGCCCACAAATATAAAAGCAAACAAAGCAAACAATTGAAAACAAAGGTGATCTAAGCCCTAAGGTTACTCCACTATCAACAAAATCCCCAGCAGAGTCGCCAGTTCTGTGATACGGTGGGAGAACTGACTTGAGGTTTTGCGTTTGTATTCGCAAATGTTGCGGTTAGCAAGAGTCGCCAACGACTTTTTATTTTATCCTAAGGAAAGGTTAAAAAAGCACAGTAAAAACCTTTTGAGATGTTTTCTTGGGTTCGGGGAGTAGATTATAGAAAGGGAAGGTATTAGCACCCTTTCTATCCATGGTTATCCATGGGCTCTTAGTTACTTGCTTGGATCACTTGCCTTTTGTTTTCAATTGTTTTAAATGGTGCTTGAGTGTGTGGGTTTGAAAATGTTTTGAAAAGAGGCCAATGTGGTGGCAACCTTTGTAATGATCCATGTGGGGATGTATACAAAGATGTACGTCTTTTGAAAAGTTTTTCGTTTGTTTTTGAAAGTTGTTTTGAAAGTGTTGTGGATTGTGGTTTGAAAAATAGGCAAGTGTTTTGTTTTGCAAGTTTGATTCAAGTAACTAAGAGGTTATCTATTCTTAAATTTCTCAAAAGATTATTGCTACGTTTTAACCCTTTTAACAAGTTTGTTCCACCACTGTATTTGGTGGACAACCTTGTGTTAGGATGTGAAAGGGACAGGCACGGGTCATCGTTTAGACCATAATTGTAACGGCGTTAAATGTCTTTGGGCAATTTTCTTTAAGGGACTTGATCATTTGTTTTTGTTTGTTTTTGAAAAGTTTTATCGAGGGACTATGATCATTCAAATTGTTTGCTTTGCCCAAAGAAGTTCAACATACAATATGGCCCATTTATTTGAAGGCAACAAGTGGAATACCCTAGGGGGTGCAAGTGTGATTTGTGTGTCCATTTTCATACTTGTTTATCTTGTATTAGGTCCAACTATTTTTATCGTTTTTCGCATGCAAACCCTAATTCTAACATGTTATTATTAGAAAGCAATAAAGCGCGAAATTTAAATTTACTAAGCTATTACAAAACCAAATATGGGAAGGGGGGTACAAAAGTTCAAATGGGGATATTGACAAGAATTTAAATCTAAATTATTACATCATTTTTGAATATTTGCAAAGTAAATAAATTGCATAATTTAAATGGAAATTAAATAAATATGTAAAATGAAAAAGGAAGGTTTTTATGTGTGAGAAAAGTATGATTTATGTAAAGTAAAATAAGAAAATAAAAAGGTATTATTTTTGAATATTTTCAACTTTTAGGGCAAAAACCCTAACTTTAAAGAAAATGTATTATTATCTAATTTAGTACAAGTATTCATTTATTATTTACAAAAATAAAAATAAAATGAAATATATTATGAAAAAAGTATTTTTATATCAAATATTAATAAAAAATGAAAAAATTCAAGTATTTATATTCTAACCTAAATATATTAATAAACATATATATATATATATATATATATATATATATATATATATATATATATATATATATATATATATATATATATTAAGTTCTAAATATTATATGCAAATAATAATAATAATTAATTTTTTAATAAGATCAATAAAAAGGTATTTTTATGTGAAATATTTTCAGAAGGTAAATAAAAATAAAAACATGTATTTACACTATTTTTGTATTTATTCTAAATAAAAATATGTATATATTGATGTATAAACAAAGAAATAAATCAAATAAATATGCCATAAATTCAAAAAGGATGGAAAAAATATTTTCAAAATTTTAATATGCTGAGAAAAAATAAACAAGTCAAACAAAAAAAGAAAAAGTCAAAAATATTAAAAAATGAAGCAAATGGGCTCAGGGGGTTCATGAGTAATTAAGTGGCGTGAATAAGAAAAAATGCACAGGCCCAGCCCAAAGATCACTGTCTTCAACCTCCAGCACAAACATTTGAAAAAACGCGCGCCCCTGTTCTTCAATGTCTAACTCTTGATTCCTGGCTTTTTAGCAAAAACTCATAACACAACAAATGTTCAGCATGAAGAGACTATTCTAACCATGTATGGAACATGACCTAACTCTCTAAGATGAGGGAGAATTTCTCCTCCCCCAAATCCTAACCTAGTGTTTCTGCCATTTTCAAACTACAAATTCTCTCTACTCAGGCAAAAGAAATGAAATGTAAAGATATGTACATGTTCAGGGCTATGAGTAGAACCTTGTTTCTTCACAAACTTAAGACTAAAGATGCACGATAAGAGAGATACGAGTTCAAAGTTTTACCTGTGCAGTTGAACTTCTATCTGGAGAATGAGGAACTTTCAGTGTAATGTGATGATTGGAAAAGCTTCCTTGAGGTCCAGGGATGCTGTTTCAATGCTTACTTTGTCTTGAGAGCTTCTGAATCAAGCTATGGAACTTCAACTGCAAAAGGAAAAAATGAAAATGGTGGAAACTGTTAGGGTGATTACAGGTCAAGTTTTAGGCCATGGTTAGCTTTCATATGTTGTAAGGAAGGTAGAGGAACAAGTTTGGACAAGAATGCTCGAAGGGATTGAGAGATGGCACTCAATCTGCAGGGGTTGCCCTGTTTGAGCAGTTTCAAGGTGGTTATGGCAATGGGAGTGTTTGAGAGGCCAAGGGCTCGTGTGTTAGCTTGGATATGTTCTTCTGAATGTGTTTGATAACTCTTTTCTTGTGTTTGTAAGCTGAGATCCCAGTTGGCACAAGTTATGCAATGTTACTTGAATTTGAAGCAAGCAATGGTCACTTTGTGTTTTAGGTCAGTAGGGGGCCTCTAATCCTGCTGCATAAGCCTCTCTTGATCAGAGCAATTTGTCCATAATCTTGTGCCAAGAGGATCCTAACTGTACTTGCTTGGATTTCAATTTGACATAAAGCTAGCTTTTTACAAAAATGGATAAAGCACTTTATCTAGTTTAGGATTAATCTTGCATATAATGCTTGCACTCAAAGAACAACACCTTAACACATTGAATATGCATTAAATTATTGAGTATGGAATGGTTCAAGGACCTGTAATCAAGCATAAAGCAAGCTGAGTTCAAATTTGCAAGATTATGAACATGTTTTGATGAAGAACAAAAGTGAATTTTTGCCAACTTGTGAAATTCGAATCTCTCAAGTTATGAGGTTGTTTGAGAAGTTCTTGGACATTTTGGAAAGCTTGGAATGTGTACTACAATCCATCTTTGAAATGAAAATTAAAATTCCAAGTGGGAGGGTATGAAAAATGGCCTTGAAGTGGGGTAGAAAACCTTGTCAAAATAGGTTAAAATTTCACTAAGTTAAAAATGGTTTAGTGCCCTTATTCAAAAAATTGTAACTTGAGATACAAGCTTCAAATAAGAAAACTTTGTGAATCAAAGTTGTAGATTATGCAACAAGCTACAACTTTCATGTTTTGACTTTTGTTTGAATCCAAATGGATCTTGGTGAAAAGATGGGGCAAAGTTGGGAAAAAATTAGGGTTTTTCATAACTTAGAAAAATTCTAAGTTATGAAAAATTCCATTTTCAAACCCTAATTTGCATTTTGTGATTTCTTGGTGAACAAGTTTCATGATTTGTCATGTTTTGATGAAAAATGAATCTTGACTCTTGATTTTGACCAAAAAGTCAAAGTTTGACTTTTCAGTATACAGTCAAAATTGATCAATTGACTGGGAAATTCAACTGTCAATCTTGTGTACTTGGGATCTTTTGAGCTTGATGAATGTGTCAAGACCATTTCATTGAGTCCTTGAGTCCACATGTGAGCTTGATTTGCCATTTGGCTAGGTCAAACAGTCAAAAATTGCCTTTGTGTAGTCAAAACCCTAAAAATGACCATTTTGCCCTTTTGGTGATTTGATCAAATTTCTTGTGGAATTGTGATCCAAACTTGATCAAATGGTCCATATGAGTTCATAATGTTGATGTGGATCAAATTTCATGAGATTTGACTGTCAATTGGCCACAGTTGACTTTTTTTTCAATACAGCTGATTTCTAGGTCAACTGTCCAATTGACTGGGCAAAACTTGGAATCAAGACTTTAAATTTGGCATGGGTAAACTTGGGAGTCCAACATGAAGCATGAAAGTCATCTTAGGCATTTTAGGTCAAAACATCCTTGGGCAAACACAAACCCTAATTTGAGTCCACAGTGCAAGGAGAAGTCTTGAGCAGAGGAAACCCTAATTGGATCTTGATCTTCAAGGGTCTTGTGATGAGAAAATGTTGGGGAAATGGGAGGGAAAATTTTGGGGTACAACAGTCACTAACAAGGAGAATATAGTACTATAGAAAGTAGATGGATCTACATGTAATTGCTACTTGTGGACACCTCAGAGAGTCAGTTATACTTCCACATCTACTTTGTCCAAGGAAGATGAGATCAATTTATGGCATCAAAAACTAGGTCATTTGCATCTGAGAGGTATGAAGAAGATTATGTACAGGGAAGAAATCAAAGGCATCCCCAATCTAAAAATTTAAGAAGGAAAAGTTTGTGGAGATTATTAAATTAGGAAGCAAACCAAGATGTGACACCCAAAGCTTAAACATTTGACCACTTCAAAACCTTTGGAACTCCTTCATATAAATTTCATGGGACCTATGCAGGTTGAAATCTTTGGAGGAAAAAGGTATGCTTATGTTGTTGTTGATGATTTTTCTAGATTCACTTGGATAAATTTTATCAAAAAAAAATCACAAGTCTTTGATATCTTTGAGGAATTGTGTCAAAAACTTCAAAGAGAAAAGGAAAGCAACATTTTTAGGATCATAAGTGATCATGGTAGGGAATTTAAGAACAACAAGTTTGTTGAAGTCTGTGCCTCTGAAGGTATTAAACATGAATTCTCACCACCTATCAATCCTCACTAGAATGGGATCTTGGAAAGGAAAAATATAACCTTTGCAGAATCGGAAAGAGTTATGCTTCGTGCTAAAAAATTGCCATATCATTTATGGGCAGAAGCTATGAATACTGCATTATATATTCATAATAGAGTCACTTTAAGGATGGTACCTCAAATACTACATATGAGTTATGGAAAGGGAGAAAGCCAACAATCAAATACTTTCATATGTTTGGAAGTAAATGTTATATTTTGGCTGATTGTTGGCAATGCAAAAAGATGGATTCTAAGAGTGATAAAGGGATATTTCTGGGTTACTCTACAAACAACTGAGGTTATAAAGTGTTCAACTCCAGAACTCAGGTCATGATGGAATCTATAAATATTATGATTGCTGATTTAGAAACATATAACGTAGATGATGATGAAGACAATGTTGGAACATCATTCTAGATGAATGATGAGTTAAAAAATATGGATGAAGACATCATCAAAACTGAGTAACACGGGTTTTATAAAATCAATTATGTTAAGTGTTTCATGATTAACACTCATAGCTTTTCAACTTACTCACAGTGGAAATTCATAATCCAAAACCACTTTATTAAGATACTTCTAAATAACTTCATCAAATCAAAACAATTCAATTATCATAAGAGTAGTTTAAATCTCAAATTAAACAAAGTAACATGATTATTCAAAAGAAACGATCTCATCCCCCATATTACACTCTGCAACTATCTTCCAAGTATCGGCAAACTATTCTTGATTACCTGCAAGTTACCCACGTATGACACGAGTTTGTGTTATGTCTCGTCTCCTAGTTTGTCACACTTACTGTAGTTCCGTAGTGCACCTTATACATAATCGGGATGTCTATACCTGACCGGGATGTCTATATAATTTCCCCAAACATGAGGCTTTGTTGAAACAAGTTGAAACGCTTTAAGCCGAACCCATCCCAACTATGGAGGACTTTGCTTCTCAATGTTTTGTCAGATATTTTTACTTGGTAAATCCATACTTTCGAGATTTATTTTGCCCATTCGCATCGTAATTGTAGGAGATCTCCTCATTGAAAAATGGATATACATAATATATTTTAGCAAAAAGATTAGTACTAACTTATACTCTCAGGATATGGTCCCATCTTTATAATAGTTTATAATTCAAAATATCATATTATGAAATTTAAAAATAATGTGCAATACATATCTACTATTTAGACAAAATTTTGATAGATTATAACATATCTATTAACTTTGCCATATACAATAAAATTTATATCCTAGCTAAGCACACTTTTTCACTGCAAGTTAATGATGCCAATACCATTTTATTATTATTATTATTATTATTTTATTATTATTAGTATTATTAGTAGTATTATTATTAGTATTATTATTAGTATTAGTATTAATATTATTAGTATTATTATTAGTATTAGTATTATTGTTATTAGTATTATTATTATTAGTATTAATATTATTAGTATTATTATTATTATTATTTTATTTTATTTTTATATATTTTTTAGTATTAGTATTATTATTAGTATTAGTATTATTATTATTATTATTATAAGTATTATTATTATTATTATTATTATTATTATTTTTATTATTATTATTATTAAAAGATAATTATTAATATTATATCATCGTATATTATTAAAGATAAGTTATTAAATTATTTAACTATATTTTTCTTCAGGGTTTGGTACGAATTGGACTATGCCCCGGTCCCCTAGCCTTTGTAGCGTTCTTTCGAAAGCTTCATTATGTTCTAGCGAGAATCCACATCCTAACAGATATTCTTTCAACAAGTTTGTCGGGGATTTTGCTCGTCTACTTGCCCCGAAGTCAGGACTACTTCAATTGCATTTATTGTCGGCCTATCATGCAAAGGCATATGGTTTGATTTGATGTTAGGATTCTCAAAATTGATGTCTTGAGATTCTAACAAATCTTGGACCTTACGCTTTCATGGCCAACATTGCTCTATGGTATGTCCAGGAGAATTAGCATGATACTCACATCTGGGGTTGGCATTGTATCTTCGTGGGAGTGGCCCGACTGGAGGAGATAGAGGCTTGACTTGCACCAAGGATGCCTTAACCAGTTGTTGTAATAACCGGCTGGGTGGCATAGGGAGTGGATCAAATTTCTTGGGTGGCCTTCTGCCTTGCTTCTGCCCTTGTGGGATCACTAATGGTTTTTGTACCCTGGGTTGTGACGCTACAGGATTAATTTCTCCCTCTTTTCCTTTGGGGAAGTTTGAAGCAGGCCTTTTTGAATTGTAGGGAGAATTTGATGGTCCCCCTGATATCTTCCTACTTTTTATTCCATTCTCGATTATTTCTCCGATAGTTACTAGGTCTGTAAACCCCGAAGAGATACTTCCAACCAACTTCTCATAATAGAGCCCTTGCAAAGTCCCCATGAACGTGTCTACTAATTCTTTCTCTAACAGTGGTAGTTGCACACGGGATGCAAACTCCATCCATCTCTAAGCATACTCCTTGAGAGACTCTACTTTATTCTGGGACAGTTTCTGGAGTTGCATGCGGGTAGGCGCCATGTCCAGGTTATATCTGTAATGCTTTAGGAAAGCATTAGCAAGATCTGCCCAAGTTCGAATATGCGTTCTCTCCAATTGCATATACCAGTCTGAAGATGCCCCACTCAGGCTATCTTGAAAATAGTGAATCATCAGCTTCTTATCATGGACATGGGCATGCATCTTCCTGCAATAAATACGAAGATTATTTCTTGGACAAGTGAGCCCCTTGTATTTTTCAAAGTCGGGTACTTTGAACTTTGGTGGAATCACCACATCAGGAATTAGGCCCATTTCGAGAGCGTCTAGTTCGAAAGCTTCAAAACCCTCCATAGCTTTTAATCTTTCCTCCAGATCTTTGTACTGATTCATCACCCATGGTTCATCAATAGCTTGATTACCCATCATCTTTAAGGGCGCTCGGTTGGCATCCTCTGAGTCATGGTCTCCGTATTGCAGGTCAATTTATGGCATCAAAAACTAGGTCATTTGCGTCTGAGAGGTATGAATAAGATTATGTACAGGGAAGCAATCAAAGGCATCCCTAATCTAAAAATTGAAGAAGGAAAAGTCTGTGGAGATTGTTAAATTAAGAAGCAAACCAAGATGTCACACCCAAAGCGTAAACATCTGACCACTTCAAAACCTGTGGAACTCCTTCATATAAATTTCATGGGACCTATGCAAGTTGAAAGTCTTGGAGGAAAAAGGTATGCTTATGTTGTTATTGATGATTTTTATAGATTCACTTGGATAAATTTTATCAATGAAAAATCAAAAGTCTTTGATATCTTTGAGGAATTGTGTCAAAAACTTCAAAGAGAAAAGGAAAGCAACATTTTTAGGATCATAAGTGATCATGGTAGGGAACTTAAGAACAACAAGTTTGTTGAAGTCTGTGCCTCTGAAGGTATTAAACATGAATTCTCACCACCTATCAATCCTCACTAGAATGGGATCTTGGAAAGGAAAAATAGAA